>CABHPR010142265.1:3756-20032 GCA_902168415.1 Peromyscus melanophrys
TCCGCCTGCCTCTGCCTCCCGAGTGCTGGGATTAAAGGTGTGCGCCACCACCGCCCTGCCCGCTTAGCTTCTTAATCCTTTGTGCTATTTCTCAAAGGCAAGTTCATTGACAATGGATTCAGGTGGTTGGTTTTGACAACGGGGAGGGAAGTCACTGAGTAGTGAAGCAGTTAGATTCAGGGGAAGGTGCAGTGGTGGGATGTCGGCACAGCTCTGGTACCTGCTGGTACCCTGGATAAAGCACTTGGCCTCTGTGAGCATCTTTGAAAGGCAGTAATAACAGCAACTACTCGTTGAGCGTGTGTGAGGATAAAATGTGGTAATGGTTAAAAAGTGCCTTGAAAGTACTCTGAAAGCTAGCTGCTGCTTTTATATTATTCCTGGCATGAAGAGCCAGGGAATGGTGCAAATGGAATGCACTTGCACATAGCCCTGTGAGTAATAGTCCTGTATTGAATTGGGACACTGTTCCAGATCTGGTGGTGAGTCCTTGTAAATTCTTTTGAATTTGTTTCATAATTTTTGTTTTTCCTAGACAGAGTTTCACTATGTAATTCTGGCTGTACTGGATCTCGATTTGTAGACCTGACTGGCCTCGAACTCACAGAGATCCGCCTGTCTCTGCCTCCCAAGTGCTGGGATTAAAGACATGTGCCACCACTATTTTGGTTTTTGCTGTTTTGGTTTTTTGAGACAGAGTCTGTAGCTCTGACTGGCCTAAAACTAAATGTAGACCAGGCTGGCCTCAAATTCACAGAAACCCGCCTGGCTCTTCTTCTAAGTGCTGGGATTAAAGGCATGTGTCACCACAACCAGTTCTTTCATAAATCTCAAAAGATGACTGTCACAGGATTTGGTTCTGTTTGTTTTTCCCCTGAGACACGGTTTCTCTCTGTAGACCAGGCTGGCCTCGAACTCTCAGAGATCCATCTGCCTCTGCCTCCCAAGTGCTGAGATTAAAGACGTGTACCACCACACCCGGTGTACATCACAGTTTTTAAAAATTACGTCATTCATGGCTTGCATATGTGTAACAACTGGCTAAAACTTTAGGTTTTATTAGGCAGGAGAGATGGCTCAGCAGTTAAGAGCACTAGCTGCTCTTACAGAGGACCCAGGTTCAATCCCCAGTATCCATATGGCAGCCCACACCTGTCTGTAACTCTAGCTCCAAGGAATCCCACACCTTTTTCTGGCCTCTGTGGGCAACAGGCATGAACTTGGTACACAGATATACCTCTAGGCCAAAGAGCTGTACACATAAACTAATAGAAAAAGAATTAGATTTTATTATTTATTTATTTTTGGTTTTTGAAGACAGGGTTTCTCTATGTAGCCCTGGCTGTCCTGGAACTCCTGTATAGACCAGGCTGACCTCAAACTCAAGAGATTTGCCTACTTCTGCCTCCAAGTGCTGGGATTGAAGGTGTGTGCGCAACCACACCCCGCTGATTTTATTGATTGGAAAGCAGCAGCACGCAGGAAATGCACCTTCCTTATCACTGTCCCAGCGCTGGCATCCTTCTTTGAGATGTCACTTAGGGAGCTTCCTGCCATGTTCTCCATGTACTTAGAATGGTTTTTATGGTCTAGAAGTCGGAAAAGACCAGAAATATTCCTTTCAGAATGAATAAGATAAAACTTTGATAGTACTGGAAAATTAACAGTGGCTTCTGGATTTCATCTTGGCATGACCTCTGTATCTCCACTCTGTCACTACCAGATAATGCTAAGTTGTTGTAGTAAAGTCATAACAAATGAGACAGGACTGCACAGTGAGAAAATACAAGTGCACATGCATAAGGAGGGTGAACAGAGGCAGAGACACTGCTCAGGAGTTGGCACAGCACCATGGTGGTGACATTTGAGTGGCGCCCTGGAAAGTGTTAATGCCAGCAAAGCAGCACCAATTTAAAATGTAAAGGTGAGGCTTTGTTTTTTTTAATTGATATGAGAATTTCAGTGAAGATTGTGACCTTGGTGCATATTTCTAAAACTCAGGCATGTGGGAGACTCCATGCAACAGTTTGAGTAGAGAGGAAACAGTCTCTTTTTCAGGGATCCAAATTCAAATTCTGCGCCCCCCACCCTCCCAGGCTTCAGGCTCATTTAAAGCATCTGTATGCACAGCCACATGGCCTCCTATCAGGACACTGTTGGAGGGGTCAGCACTCTGCAGTTCCCTCCTCAGTGCTGGGACTCAGGGGCAGCGTGTCTGCCACACTTTCTGTCTCTTTTGCAGGCTTTGTCCAAGCCTCGGCTGGCTTCCTGTGCATGCTCTGCTCCAGGAGTTCCTCCTGAGGCAGCCTTTAACTTTTCTTCCTTAGTTTCTAGTCATCCCGCCTTTCTACTTGTTTCTCTAGTAGTTTTCAAACTTCAGCTGCACTTCAGAATGAACTGAGCAGAAGGGTAAAATACAGACCCTTCTCCTCAGGTTCTAGGCACTTGGGCTGCGTTTGGCAACTTTTTTTGAGACAGGGTCCTGCCCTCTAAACCAGGCTGGCCTGGGTGATTTTGTTGCATCTGCCCACAGTTATAGGAAGGAGTGATTGAAGGCAGCTTTTCGATTGGCAAGGCTGGAACCTTATTTCCTAGGTGGGGGTGGGGCAAGAGATTGTGAGCCAGTTACATTTATTTTGTTTGGTTTCGAGACAGGGTTTCTCTAGCCTGGGCTGTCCTGGAACTCACTGAGTAGACCAGGCTGGCCTCGAACTCACAGAGATCTGCCTCTACCTCCCAAATGCTGGGATTAAAGGTGTGTCCTCCCAGTTGGGTACTCTGTAGTCAGGCTGGCTTCAAGTCTGCCCCTCCCCCCCGAGATTATAGGTGTGGACCACCACAGCATTGGAATCTTTGAATTTAGTGTAATCTTTTATTTGCATTTACATAAGCTCACCCGTAGTCATTAATAGCAGCATTACCTGACTCATTTCCCTCTCTGCTTCCTCCCCCTTCCTTTTTTGAGAAAAGGCTGGCCTCACAAGAGCTGCGGTAGTCTTCCTACCCAGGCCTTCCAAGTGCTGGGGGGCCTGTGAGCTGACTCACTCACACTCACCCTTTTCTTTGAAAACAAAAACAGAAGTGTAGAAGGTGTCTCAAGTATAAAGTGTTTAAGTTGGTCATCTTTTACCGTCCCTAGTCTCTCCTTTAAAAAGACGCCGCCGCGATGGCCAGGGCATCCTTGAGCCTTCCCTTTACTCCCTGCATCTCTGCTCATTGTTCTGGAGCCAAGGCTGCTTCCCCTTCGGCATTCTAAGGTAGAGAGAATTCCAAGGGACGCAGCATGAGGCCTGGGTTCCACCCCCAGCACCAACAAAGGGAAAGATGTTAGTTTTGATCCTCTTTCCTTCATCCATTGCTGCAGTTTGCACCGGGGCCTTCTGCCAGGCACGCGCTCACCACTGAGCAACATTTCCAGCTGCTTTCTTTAAGCACATAGATGCATGTAGATGCTTCCTAATTGATACATATTTAAGTTAAAAAGAAAAAATACAAATCATAAACTGTTGAATGAAGTGTTTTTGTGCTCCGTTGTGTGTGGATATATCTACTGTGGGATAGATTCAGTAGGCAAAGAGAATTTCTTGATTTTTGCCATGTTGCCTTTTTTGAAAAAAAAGAAAGAAAGAAAGAAAAAAAAGAACCCAGCCCAGTGTGGTGGTGTGCTCCTTTAATCCCAGTACTCGGGAGGCAGAGGCAGGTGGATCTTTGAGTTCCAGGCCAGCCTGGGCTATATCAAGAGGACCCTGCCTCAAACCATGAGTTCTTTTAGTGTTCTGGCTGGGATGTTTGGTATGTGTATAAGGTAGTTCGTGCTTCCAGCTAGACCGTGGGGAGTCTGGAGGCTTGCTTTACACAGTGTTTGTTACGTGGGAATTAAACTACAGATCTACTGCCTCAGTTATCCTGTATTCCAAAGAAGCAGAGGGACAAAATAAGGGAATTTATTTACAGTTTTGGCCAAATGGAGGAGGGGGAAGAAATCTAATCTCCTTCCCACAGTGCCAGTGGCCTGTTCAGAATTTGTAGAAAGCAGGAGACAAAGGCAAGGCATAATGTGAATGTAACTGTGGGTTAGAATGGTTTGTTTTTTCCTGGGTGGGGGAGGGGACTGGGTCTACACCTTCTCTGAAGGGTTTATTTAAATCTCTTCTGAGTAGAATAGGGTCTTACAAGTCTCCATTTTGAAAGAGAAAAGAGCATTTTGTGAGAAGGAAGGTCCCGCCCCGTACCTTGCTGGCAGAGTTCTTTGTCCCTAGGTGTACTCCTTTAATAGGTGGAGGTGAAGCTTTTGCTGTCTGTCTTCCTAGGAATTTTGCAAGTGAAAAAAGTTAATTGTCTGAATGAAGGTCAAGAGTTAGTCTTTCCAGACTATTCTGCCCTGCCCTCTCTTGCTGATTGATCACTGCTACAGACTAGACTTTAGCTTCAGGGACTTGAAGAAAACAGTTTTTGTTTATTGTTTTTGTTTTTTTGTTTTTTCCTTTTTCTGAGACAAGGTTTCTTTGTGTAGCTTTGGGACCTGTCCTGGAACTGTAGACCAGGCTGGCCTCGAACTCACAGAGATCCGCCTGCCTGTCTCCCGAGTGCTGGGATTAAAGGCGTGCGCCACTGCCCATCGAAGAAAACATTTTTAATTTCGTATCTGGATATCTACCTGTTGTGTACACCATATGAAGAGAAGAAGAAGAAAACGTGGGAGAGTTCCACCACGTGAGTCCTGGGATCTAACTTGGCGGCAGGCGCCTTCACCTCACTAGCCTCAGCATCAGAGATTTTATATCTCCTTTCTGTTCTTTTTCTAAGATTTACTTATTTTCATTTTATGTGTATGAGTGTTTGCATGTATGTATGTGTACCATGTATATGCCTGGTCCCCACAGAGTCCAGAAGAGGGTGTCAGATCCCCTGGAACTGGAGGTACAGATGGTTGTGAGTCAACATGTGGGTTATAGGAATTGAACTCAGGTCCTCTGGAAGAGCAGCTATTGTTCTCAACCGCTTAGCCATCTCTCCAGCCCCTTCAGGGACTTTCAAACAGACATGTTCAATAAGCAGCTGAGGAACATAGAACTTGCTCAGAAGCTGTTCTTTAGATGTGATAACTTAGGGGAAGCAGATGAGTACCAAGTCACACAGTGAAGACATAAGACTAACTCACTCATTCTGATGCTTACTTACTACATGGTGGTTCTGAATGGTGGCCTCAATGACACTTGGATCTCTGTCCTCCTAGTTGTCATCCTCCATAGGTGTGTTGGCATAGGGGGAACTGCCTTTCTCATTATGAATGGCCTGCAACCTTGTCTGGCCAACAGGTACCAGATTTTCTTTCACAGAACGTGATGGCTCTGTTCTTAGCTTAAAAATCTGTTCTCCAGACACTTGGAGGTTGGGGTTGCATTGTATACCTTGAAAACCCTTTTTGTCTGTATTCTCTGCTGCTTTCTTTGCTCTAGGACCTTCCTTGTACCACTTTGGTTTGCAGGTAGAAGCCTAGGGAAGGTATTCAGTGTCATGGTTAATAAAACTTAGTTATACAGGAATGAATTTAATCAATTTCATTAACATTACTTTTCAAAATTAGAAACTTACCATTCCACAGATCCCAGAAATTAAGTGTAATAGAAACAGTTTAGAAGTAACTTTTTCCTTTTTTTCTGTCTTTCTTTTTTTTGAGACAGGGTTTCTCTATATAACCCTGGCTGTCCTGGAACTTACTTTGTAGACCAGGCTGGCCTTGAACTCAGAGATCCGCCTGCCTCTGCCTCCTGAGTGCTGGGATTAAAAGTGTGTACTGTTGCTGCCCTGCAACTTGTTCCTTTTTAACAAGTATTTCTGAGGTCAGAGGACAACTTTGGAGTTCATCAGATTTGTTTGGCAAGCATCTTTACATCTCTTGCTTGTACTGCTTATTTACAAAGTAGGGCTGATTGTCGTACCTCAGACTTATTTAAAGTGTTAAATGCTATATGTGAACATGTTACAGACCTAAGTTCTTGGTGTGTTTGTGTGTGTGTGTGCATGTGTGCGTGCCCAAGTACACAGAATATGTATGTATGTATATACCCAATGTGTGTGTGCAATACAGAATGTGTGTACATATATAGATAGACAGACAGACAGACAGACAGATCTAGTGCGTGGTCTGTGCGTGTACACAAAATGTATGTTTATACATACACAGAGACAACAGACAGCTAGATCTAGTGCATGGTCTGTGCATGTGTGGATGGATAGATGGACAGATGCAGTGCTTGGCCTGTGTGCACTTAATTGGTTGCTTAAAAATTACAGCCCTTTGTGGCCTTCCCAGCCAAGACACCTTTCTTCTCTCTACTGCTGGAATGTTTCTCTTCTTTCGCCTCCTTTCCCCCCTGTCCTGAGCCTGTACTTGACCAGCCCCCTGCGGGCAGTACTGTGGAAGGGAATTTGGGACACTGGGAATTTTTTGTTGGTTGTGAGGTGTCTGGCTGATTCAATCTGAGATCTGCTGCCCCACCCTCCCAGGGCTGGTCACTTTATATGAAGGTAGCTAATTTTTTTCATTTATATTTTGTCAGATTCTCACCAACACATTTCAAAAGACCAGTTACCTGTAGTTAATTCTTAGGTAATTGAGTATACTTTGGAAGGATTGAATGGAAGCCAGGAGTGGTGGTGCACACCTTTAATCCCAGTTTTGGGACAGCCAGAGCTACACTGAGAAACCGTGTCTTGAAAAAACACAAAAGCAGAAAGATGGATGGATGGATGGATGGATGGATGGATGGATGGATGGATGGGAAACTTTGGATTTAGATTTTTTGTATACTTAATAATCAGAACTAAATTATTGTGTTAGGTATGATGACTTACACTTGTAATTCCAGCTATAAATGGACTATATAGCTCCAGGCTAGCCTGGGCTACAGAGTAGGGCTGTCATAAAAATTAAAGAACTAAGTCATTGAGCTTTATTTCATTGTTGTTGTTATTGTTATTATTATTGAAACTGTGTCTCACTATTTAGACCAGGCTGTCCTGGAACTCACAGAGCTTCACCGCATCCTCTGCCTCCTCCTGAGTACTGGGATTAAAAGCAGCATGTGCTTTCACACGGGATGGTGTTATTTTTGCTATTTTAATAATTCTGGGGATGAACTGGGTGGTGGTGGTGCATGCCTTTAATCCCAGCAATCAGGAGGCAAAAGCAGGTGGATGAGTTCTAGGACAGCCAGACTGTTACACAAAGAAACCCTGTCTCAAAAAAACAAAACCAGGGCTGGAGAGATGGCTCAGGGGTTAAGAGCACTGGCTGCTCTTCCAGAGGTCCTGAGTTCAATTCCCAGCAACCACATGGTGGCTCCCAACCATCTGTAATGAGATCTGGCGCCCTCTTCTGGCGTGCAGGCAGAACACTGTATACATAATAAATAAATCTTAAGAAAAAAAAAAAAATCAAAAAAATTCTGGAGATGAGCCCCAGCCTAGGCATGTTAAATGCCTACCACTGAGCCGTACCCTTTAACTCTGATCTTGATATTAGTATGACTTGAATGTTGTACAAAGTCTGATGGTATGTTTGTAAGAGCAAGGTGCCATATTAACCTATAATGATATCATGTCTTTATTTACAGGTAGGCGAAAACCAAGAGTACATCGGCCTCGCTCTCCAATATTAGAAGAAAAAGACATCCCACCCCTTGAATTTCCGAAGTCCTCCGAGGATTTAATGGTGCCTAATGAGCATATAATGAACGTCATTGCCATTTATGAGGTCGTGCGGAACTTTGGCAGTGTGTTGAGGTTGTCCCCTTTCTGCTTTGAGGACTTCTGCGCAGCTCTGGTCAGCCAAGAGCAGTGCACACTCATGGCAGAGATGCATGTGGCGCTTCTCAAAGCGGTTCTGCGCGAAGAGGATACATCCAACACCACCTTTGGCCCTGCCGATCTGAAAGACAGTGTCAACTCCACCCTGTATTTCATCGACGGGATGACGTGGCCAGAGGTCCTGCGGGTGTACTGTGAGAGTGATAAGGAGTACCATCATGTTCTTCCTTACCAGGAGGCAGAGGACTATCCATATGGACCGGTGGAGAACAAAATCAAAGTTCTGCAGTTTCTAGTTGATCAGTTCCTGACGACCAATATTGCTCGGGAGGAGCTGATGTCTGAAGGGGTGATCCAGTACGATGACCACTGTAGGGTCTGTCACAAACTGGGAGATTTACTTTGCTGTGAGACATGCTCAGCTGTCTACCATTTAGAATGTGTGAAGCCACCTCTTGAAGAGGTGCCGGAGGACGAGTGGCAGTGTGAAGTCTGTGTAGCACACAAGGTGCCTGGGGTGACTGACTGTGTCGCTGAAGTCCAAAAGAATAAACCATATGTTCGACATGAACCTATTGGATATGACAGAAGCCGGAGGAAATACTGGTTCTTAAACCGAAGACTCATAATGTAAGTAAATCTGGCCATCATTTTTGTACTTATTTACAGGGAAAGTGTTTTCCTTCATGATTGCTCTAGCAGTTGTTGATGTGGAAAACTTGTAATTTAATAATGAATTGTAGTTAAAGACTTGAGACGGAAGGAGTATAGGCATTAACATGGTATTTTAGAAATTGGGAATCGAGCTGAGTTCGTGAGAGCTGTAGACTGCATACCCTTCATTTCGGCATGCAGAGAAAGAACCAGTGTCCTGGGTGTGATTCTGCGAGCCTTCCTGCAGTCACTGACAGCTTCGCACCGAACTTGTGTGAGGCCTGCAGCCGCCTCTTTAGTTTGCCCACGTGGCAGTTGCATGGATCAGCTGAGCAAACTTGCCCAAGCCTGGGCATTGATTATTGGTTGCAATCCCCCAGGAGATCCCAACACATGAAGGGTCAGAGTCTGAGTCTTGTGGTTTCAAGAAACAATTTGGAGTTAAGCTTGTGGGGCAGGCGGATCACAAGTTCCAGGCCTGCTCTGCTCTGCAGAGTGCATTCAAGGCTAGCCTGGGCAATTTAGCAAGCCCCTGTCTGAAAATAAAAGTAAGAAGAGGCTGACGATCTAGCTCAGTGTAGAGTGTTTGCCCAGCATATGTGAGATCCTGTGTTTAGTCTCAGGACCACAGAAGTGAACAACGGAAAAGAAGCTTCCGGCATCAGGGAGCAAGTGGGGTCATGGAGCACTATGCTTAGCCTGGTCAGAAAGTCAGGCAGTGTTGAATTCTGGACTGCATATTGAGTTAGAAACCTAGTAGAGGGCATGGACCACCTGGTACTTTGAGCTTTTACAGTTTTGAGGCTTTCTTCCAGTTCTGAGAATTAGGTCAAGAGAAGATGGATGAGATGAACTTCAGGGTGCTGTGTGAGGGAGAGGGATGCTCTCTGAGATCTGACCCTTGATTTATTGTGTAGTTTATTGGTTTAGTTTGCTGGAAACCTGTGGGATTGTCTCCAGATTGTGTAGGTGTCCAGGATGGGCACTTGTGTGGGTCTCTCCTCACCTGTTGAGTACTGGGTTGGCATTCGTCCTGGTGGTCAGGTCCTGTGGTGCTGACAGTGTCTGCTGGCCCCCCTCTCCTGAGCCCTGCTGCACTTGTCCTGTGTCATCACTTTATTGAACACTGGGCTGTTTTTGTCTTTGATTTTTCTTGTCTTTCCTCACCAGTTTTCCTCTTTGAGGTGTGTGTGTGTGTGTGTGTGTGTGTGTGTGTGTGTGTGTGTGTGTGTGTGTGTGTGTTTTATTTGGACAGAGTCTCATTATGTAATTAGTCCTGGCTGGCCTGGAACCTACTGTATAGAACCTACTGTATAGGCCTCAGATTCACAGAGATCCAATTGCCTCTGCTTCCCTTAGATTTTTTTTAATATTGATCTCTAAACCCTATGTTTTACTTTTTCTTCTACCATGTATTTAATTTTTTTGTTTTGTTTTGTGTTTTTTTGGTTTTTCGAGACAGGGTTTCTCTGTGTAGCTTTGCGCCTTTCCTGGAGCTCACTTGGTAGCCCAGGCTGGCCTCGAACTCACAGAGACCCGCCTGCCTCTGCCTCCCAAGTGCTGGGATTAAAGGCGTGCACCACCAACGCCCAGCCTCATGTATTTAATTTTTAAAAATTTATATGTGTGAGTGTTTTGCCCGTATATGTGTCTGTGCACCGTATGCTTGCAGTGCCTGTAGAGGCCAGAAGAGGGCGTTCCTATAACTGGCTTTACAGAAAGCGTGAGTCACCTGTGGGTGTTAGGAACCAGTCCTGGGTCCTCTTTAAGAACAGCCAGTGCTCTTAATCCCAGAGCCACCTCTCCAGTCCCCATACTTTCACTTTCACTTAATTATTTCTCTCTCTCTCTCTCTCTCTCTCTCTCTCTCTCTCTCATTATCTGTCATCTATTCATCCTCCATTCATCCATCCATCCATCTATGTTTTTAAAATGTTTGTCTGTATTATGTGTGTGCCAAGTGCTCACAGAGGCCAGAAGAGGGCACTGGACCCCCTCGAACTGGACTTAACAGACAGTTGTAAACTGTCTCGTGTGGTGCTGGGAATTGAATCCAGGACCTCTGCCCCAAGAAAAAAAGGCCAGGTGTGGTGACATACCCCTTTAATCTCAGCACTGGGGAGGCAGAGGCAGGCAGATCTCGATGAGTTATAGGCCAGCCTGGTCTACATAGAGTCTGTCTTTAAGAAACAAAACAGAACAAAAAACAGCCAGGCAGTGGTGTTGCACGCCTTTAGTCCCAGCACTCAGCAGAGGCAGGTGGGTCTCTATGAGTTCTAGTCCAGCCTGGTCTACAGACCAAGTTCCAGGATAGCCAGAGAAACCCTTTCTAGAAAACAAACAAACAAAAAGCCCTCCAAATTCTCAAAAAAACAAAACAAAACAAAACAAAACATGCTTTTAATTGCTGGACTACCTCTCCAGCCTCTTATTTTTTATTTGTAAGAGCTCTTTTGTTCTATTACTATTTGTAAAAATAACAACCTTGAATCTTTATTTTTAAAAAATAATGACAGAATCCTGATTTCACTTTATGGATATAGGGTTTTACCTTTCTGAGGATATTATTTTGATATATGATTTTGCTTTCTTGAGACAGGGTCTTCATAACACAGGCTGTTCTTACATTCACATCAGTCTTCCTTCTGTAGCCTTTCATGTGTTGGGATTATAGGATGAGTCACCATACCAGGAGCTGTTTGGTTTTTGAGCTGGTCTACTGAGGTCTACTGGCTCGCTGGGATTACAGGTGTGTGCGGCCACGCCCAGGTTCTGAGTGTCTGTAATCGTTTCCTTCTCCCATAGTTGCATGATTTAACTTTTTCTGAGCTGATTCTGCTGCTGTTTGTTTGCTCTTTTCCCTCTGATGTCTTAGTTTTAAGCTGTTGGCTAAGACTGCAGCTACCAGCTGATTGGAAGGGGGGGGGCCATATCAACTTGCAGCGTGACCATGGGTGGCAGTCACAGTGTGTTAGGAAGGCCCTGCTGTCTGTATCCTTCCTTCGCTCAGTTCCTGCAGCTGGGGCTTGGGCCTGAGTGGGCCTTTTCTGTGTGCTTGGAGCACACTGGCACTTAGAAGTAGGCCACATGCACCGTGCCTACAGCATTTCTGGTGTCACTGGAAGGAAGCCTCAGGTTCCTGAACGTACTCATGCCAGGCCTGGGGGCTTTTGAGCCAGAGAAGAACTCCAGCTCTGCTGGATTTTCTAGAGACCAGACCTTTGGTGGCTTGAAGAGGAGAGGAGAGGTGGTCTTTAGGGGTATGCGTAAAAAGCCGCCTGTCAGAGTTGTGTTTCAGAGTTGCCCCACCCCCACCCATGCCCACAGCCTTGCCCCCACTCACGTCTTCCGTGTGTGGATTGCCATTCTCAGCAGCTGGGCTTGGGATTGGGCTTTCTAGGCTTTCCACGTTGGTAGTGATCACATGACCACCTGCTTTCAGCTTTTTAATTGTCTTTCCCCAATCCTGAGTTTGTCTTTTTAAGAAGGTTCTTTTTGGTTGTTTTGTTATGTTTTGAAACAAGTTATTGGTGTTTGTGGCAAGCTGGCTGGAACTTGAGATCCTCCTGCCTCAGCCTCACGAACGGTCGGGTTATGAGCCATCGTGCCAGGTGTTCTTCAGCATAGTTTTTTGTTTTGTTTTGTTTTTCAAGATAGAGTTTCTCTGTGTAGCTTTTGGAGCCTGTCCTGGAACTCACTCTGTAGTCCAGACTGGCCTCTGCCTCCCAAGTGCTGGGATTAAAAGGCATGTGCCACCACCGCCCAGCAGCATAGTTTTTTATTAAGTTTTTTTTGACATTTATTATTTTGTGTAGAGGGCAGGCAGCCTGTATGCCACACCGTGCCTGCGTGGAGGTTAGAGAACATCTTTTGGGAGTTGGCTGTGTGCTCCTACCGTTTGGGTCCTGGGAATCGAGCTGAGGTTGTCAGAGTTGGTGACAAGCAGCTTTTCCTACTGAGCCTCACACCGGCCCCTTGCTTGGCCTTTTAGATGTTGGTCTTCACAGCCTGTCTGTTCCTGAGCAACTCTTTCTGTATAGAGACTAAAGGTGTCCTGTGCATGTGGAGATACAGCTTGACGTCTTTGAGGCTGACAGTCCGTGGCCTAGGTCTTCTTTAGGTTTGGAAACCTGTGAAAGTAGCTAATTACTTAGATAAAAATAATCCAAAGCCACATTTATTGAGCACCCAATGTGTACTTCACATTGGGTGTCCTGAACATTTTATATACAGTTCTTAAATTAATCTTTACAACAGTGCTGTAATATAGGCCTGTAACTTACAGATGTGAGACTAAAGCTAAGGGAAATTATGTAACTTGCCCCCAACACTATATAGCTGTTAGCAAGTGGGACCTGAAGTTGTTAATAAGAGTGTTTCTATTATCGGTTAGAGTATACCCATTTTGACAGCTCACAGCTACCTGTAACTCCAGCTCTGAGGGAGCTGACACCTCTAGTCTCTGCAGGCATTGAAAACACACACACACACACACACACACCAGAGAGAAACAGAGAATTAAAAATAATAAGAACATGCCGGGCGTTGGTGGCGCACGCCTTTAATCCCAGCACTTGGGAGGCAGAGGCAGGCGGGTCTCTGTGAGTTCGAGGCCAGCCTGGGCTACCAAGTGAGCTCCAGGAAAGGCACTAAAGCTACACAGAGAAACCCTGTCTCGAAAAAACCAAAAAAAATAATAATAATAATAATAACAAATATGTTTTCAAAAGGAAGTTTTTCTAACTGTGCTGCAGTCTAGCTTCTAAACATCACTTTTAAAAGCCTGCAAGTTGAGTTATTTTAGCTTTTAAAACCAATACCATGGAGCTGGAGAGATGACTGGTTCAGCCGTTAGGTGGTAGCGCTGACTGCTCCTCAGAGGCCCAGCACCCTGCCTGTAGCTCTAGTTCCAAGGGGTCTGACACCCTCTTCTGGCCTCTTTGGGCACTGCATACATGGGATATAAAGTCCCGTATTCAGGCAAAACACTCATCCATACACATTAAAAAAAAGTCTTAAAAAACAAAACAAAACAAAATGAAAACACATATAACTGGTTTTTGTTCTGTGCGCAGAGTGTGTCTGAGAGCTTTTATATTTAGAAATAAAGATGTTTTTAGAAAGCACCAACTAAAATTGAACATTATTGCTTTTAGTTAGTTACTTAAGCAGATAACTCAGATAAAGCAGATAAAATAAGACTTAAAGGAAAGGACTTACCAGTTTGAAAGTGAATATGCATGCACTTTGGACACCACAGGCCTGAAGAACTTAAATTACGCTTCTAAGTACTTGTGGATTATCAGTCACACATTATCGATGAAGTGAGATAGTCTCTTAGTGGAACAGCAAATGTATTCATTTAACTTTGGTTTGGGCATAATTTTTTTTGTTGTTTTGTTTTTTGGTTTTTCCAGACAGGGTTTCTCTGTGTAGCTTTGCACCTTTCCTGGATCTCACTCTGTAGCCCAGGCTGGCCTGGAACTCACAGAGATCCGCCTGGCTCTGCCTCCCGGGTGCTGGGATTAAAGGCGTGCGCCACCACCGCCCGGCCTTGGACATAATGTTTTATAACATTGTGTTTAAATTTTGGTTTTATCAGCTCTCATGTCTCAGATTTAATTTCTTGGTGCATAGGCAATGCGCACAGAATTTAATGATCACTTAAACAAATATGGATCGTTCTTTTAGGTTTTGGGTTTGGTTTTTTTTTTTTGTATTTGAAAAAATTAGATTTACTTATTTTCATGTGTATAGTTGTTTACCTGTATGTATGTGTATCATGTGTGTACTTGATGCCTGAATAGGCCAGAAGGCATCAAGATCTCTTGGTGTTTGAGTTAGCTGCCATGTGGATGCTGGGGAATGGGACTCTGTTCCTCTGTAAGAGCAGTCAGTGCTCTTAAGGTACCGAGGTGTCTTTTTAGCTCTTGTTTTGTATTTTTGAAACAGGATTTTCCTAGGTAGACCATGGTGCTCACAGAGATCATCCTGCTTCTGCCTTCCGAAGGCCTGGATCAAAGGCATGGACCACCAACCTGACAATGTTTTTAATGCTCTGATGTTTTGAGTATTTTCTGTGTAACATCAGTGAGGAATCTTGAAATGTTATAGTGATACTAAATGTTTGTGTCAACAATTAGAAGCGAACCTAGAAGAATTTTGCATCATTTATAAAAGTTGGATTAAAATGCTTTCAGGTTAAGTGTCCTCATGGTAGAATGTATAGAGCAGCTTGGGAAGGGTTCAGGGTCATGTAAACTCTTCGGTCAACTCACTCACCAGTGGAGGGTAGGCATATGTTTTCCCCTGGAAGCCCAGAAACTGAAAATCGGAGAGGCCCTGTTGCTCATAGTAGAGGAAGTTATCTGAAACAAAGCCTGTCAGTGAGCAGTATTTTTAAATTATAGTATTAGCAATTCATAGACGTTTTCCCATCATTGCATTTACTTAGTGAGCATTAAAATATATGTCAATTGTATAGGTTAGTGGCATGTACAATGAGAAAGCAATTCTGTGTGAGTGTGTACCAGCAGATGCCATGTCTAGAATAGATTTTAGGAAACTCCTAATCATCCTCCCAATTCTGTTCCCTGCTTATTAGCTGAAGTAGTCATTTGTTTGTTTGTTTGTTTGTTTTCGAGATAAGGTTTCTCTGTGTTGTGTAGCCTTGGCATCCTGGATCACACTCTATAGACCAGCCTGACATTGTCCACCACCACCTCCCAGTGCTGAAGTAGTCTTTTTAAAACTTTCTTTCAAAAAAAAAAAAATTAAAGCTTTCTTTCCCCCTTGAGATAGTGTCTCTTGTAACCTAGGCTGGCCTTGAACTCTGTATAAGGCTGAAGATGACCTTGAACTCCTGATCCTTTTTTTGTTTTTGTTTGAGACAGGATTTTTTTGTGTAACACTGGCTGCCCTGGATCTCACTCTGTAGACCAGGCTGTCGAAGTCACAGAGATCTGTCTGCCTCTGTCTTCTAAGTGCTGAGATTAAAGGCATACACCACTACCTAGTTTATGTATTATTTTTAAGGACTTAATTATTTTACATGTGTGGGTGGGTGCTTTGCCTAGATTTGTGAAAGTGCATTTTGTGTGTGCTTGAGGCCTGCAGAGGTCAGAAGAGGGTGTCGGGTCCCCTAGCACTGGAATTACAAGTGGTTATGAGCCACCATGTAAGTGCTGGAGATGGAAATGGGGTCCTCTGCAAGAGCACTCAGTGCTCTTGACCACTGAGCCATTTCTTCAGCCCCTTATTTTTATTATTGTAAGTTTCTGTATGTATGGCTTCAGGTGCCCATGGAGGCCAGAGGTGTCTGAATGCCTGAAGCTAGATTTTTAGGCAGTTGTGAGCCATCCAACATGGGTGCTGGGAATCAAACTCAGACCCTCTGCAAAGATAGAATGCACTTTTAATTTCTGAGCCATCTCTCCGGCCCCCTTTACCTGTTCTAATCCAGGTAGTCCCACAACAGTACATTGTTGGAAGAACTGTCAGGGTTTTCAGTGGTGAAGCAGAGGAGGGTTGCTTCTTACTCAAGATCCCACAGCTTGGGGTAGAGTCAGGATGGAACCCAGAGGTTCTGGCTAGAGGACGATGGCTCCTGACCCGGTGGGTGCTGGTTCTGTCAGAGAGCAGTTACCGTGACAACTCTAGTGGGAACGCAGTCAGTTCTGAAGGCGGGAAGTCAGATCTCAAGGTGTCAGCAAGACTCTGGGAAAGAGACTCCTTTCTCAGCCTTCCTAGCTTCCAGCGCCCAGGTGGTCCCTGGCTGTTGACAGCTTAAGTGGATTCCCTTTTTTTTTTT
>CABHPR010142266.1:0-11016 GCA_902168415.1 Peromyscus melanophrys
TGTGTGTGTGTGTGTGTGTGTGTGTGTGTGTGTGTGTGTGTGTATGTTCATGCAATGCTAGGAAATGTACCTATGGTGTCATGCATGGTAGGCAAGTACTCTACCACTGCACTATGTACTCCTCCCTCCTCCCCACATGGCTCTTTGGAACACACTAAGTCAACACATTGAAAATTGGTACACCAACTTGACAGTTCAGATCCGAGAAGGATGTTCCTGTGTGCTGCTACTAGCTGTGTTGCAGACCGCCGCCTTACTGCAGGGGGTCAATGCTGTGCTACTACATATTTCAGAAGAGTAAAAGGAGGCTTGGGGGACCTGAGGTGCAGCTCAGTGGTAGAGCATGTACTTAGCCTGTGCAAGGCCAAATTCACACCCCAGCATCAAAGAGAAATACAAAACATGAGGCTCACCAGCCTTTTGGTGATGCCCAGGAAGTGGGTAGAAACTGGCCTAGTATCTTCCTGGAAAGAAGGAGTGACAGGATGCTAGGGCTGACAGCAACTCCTTGGACTTCCTCCCAGGAGGGACAGTAACCTACCCACCCTGGATGCCAGCCAGAGCCAGGACTTCCCTCAGTCTTAGCACTCAGAAGTCAGAGACTTTTTACAGCTCTAGGGAGGGTCGGAATGCAAAGGAATAGCCCTGCCTACTCTGCTTAGGATTTCAGGACCTGAAACAGATGAGGCAGCAGAAGGAAGTCAGGCATGGAGTGTTGCTGAGTAGGTGTATCTCTAACCCTGGCTGGCCTTCAACTCAAAGAGATCCACTTACTTCTGCCTCCCAAGTCCAGGATAAAAAGTGCGTGCCACCACACCTGGCTCTCCTATTCTTTTCAATTCACAGAATTATGATGGGAAATTAATGGGAAAACAATCTTACGTTAAAAGTCGCTGCTGTATTTCGCCCCAGGAATCCCTGCGGTCCTCATCGACATACATTCTAAACAGGATCCTCAAACAACAGGCCAGGCTGCTGGTTTCTTGTTTGAGAAGATTGGGTTTAGACTTGCCCTTGAAGCCTAGAGATAAGGCAATCAGGTCAACAGTGCACGTTACCAGCCTGGACAGCACTGAGCTGCCACGGGAGACAGTCCTCTAGTCACACCAAGAAAATGTGAGGTGGACGGTGGTGGTCACGACTCTCCAGGTGACCCGTGCAGATGCACTGTTTCTTCCATTCAGCTTGGGAAAGCCGTCAGTCTCATCTCAGATCCAACAGCTCTTAAGAATTCTAGCGCTCAGGCTGGCAAGAGGCCCAGCGGGTAAAGGCACTTACTGTGTAAGCCTGGAGACCTGAGTTGACTCCACATATTTGTTTCCTGACCCACATAACACACATGCACCACAATAATTTTTTTTTCAAGACCACAATAATTTTTAAATTTTAAGAAAGAATTCCCACTGGGTGGAGGTGGTGCATGCCTTTAATCCCAGCATTCGGGAGGTAAAGGTAGGTGGATCTCTGTGAGTTTGAGGCCAGCCTGGTGTACAGAGCAAGTTCCAGGACAGGCTCTAAAGCTACACAGAGAAACACTGTCTTGAAAAACAAAAAGCAAAAAACAAAGCAAAACAAAACAAAACAAAACAAGAGAGAGAGAGAGAGAGAGAGAGAGAGAGAGAGAGAGAGAGAGAGAGAGAGAGAGAAAGAATTCCCTTTAATCCCAGTACTCAAGGCAGAGACAAACAGGTCTCTGAGGTTCCACATAGTGTGAGTTCCAGGATACCCAGGGCTATATAGAGAAACCCTGCATCATTAAACCAAAAAGGAAACCAAAAACCAAACACCAAAACAAAAAAACCCATACAAAACAAACAAACAAAGAACTCAGAGTCAGGCATAGTGGCACACACCCGTAATCTCAGTAACCAGGAGGCTGAGACAGGGGGACTAACGTGTGTTTCAGACTAGCCTGAGCTACTAGCAAGTTCTAGGTTAGTCAGCACTGATAGCAAAAACAATTTTGTTTCAACAAAACAAGGTATCTGGGGAGAGGGTTAAGGGATGTTAACAAAAGTTTATAGTGTGTTTCTGCAAAGTTTTAAATTTTAAGACTCCAACCCTCTCTACCCTTGGAGGAAAAAAAAATATATATATATATATATATCACATAAAATATCATACAAATATATCACATAGGTTGGTGAGATGGCTCAGTGGTTAAGAACACTGGCTGCTCTTCCAGAGTACTCAACTTCAGTACCCAGCACCCACATGGAGGCTCACAGCTGTCTGTAACTTCATTCCGAGGGGATGCAGTGCCCTCTTCTGACCTTGGACACCAGGCATGTAGTACACCGACATATATGCAGGCGAAACACTCACACACAAAAACAAACAAGAAATAAATTAAAAAATAACAAAATACCAGAGCTCTCCAAAGGCTTGGCCTTTCAGGATGGTGGCTGGTGTAGCCTGTCACAAGCCTGTCTGTGTGCCTTACCTGCTCTCCAGAGGACAGTTCGCTGCTCATAGTTGGAGTTGAAGGCCTTGGAGAACGAATGGGACTCTTGCAGGCAGTCCAACAGCTTGAAGAGGTGCTGGGAAGACATGAACTTGTACATGCCCTGATTCTCCGTCTCGATGTGGATATCTGCATCTAGTGTGTCTTGCTGGAGGGAGAGACAAGATGGCTGAGTGAAGAGTTTAGCGGGGACTGAGGCAATGTGATGGCAGACAGACAGGGCAGTTCAACTCTCCTAGAACCATCCTTGGAGTGTTTCCACTCAGTCTGTCTCTGGCTACATCCTGAGTGGTTGTGTGGTGGTGGGCTTGGGGGCCCAAGCTTCCATGTTGTCAGAACTATCTGCTGCATAAGCAGGGAGTGTGCTTTCAGCACCGCACTACAGGGCTGTGTTTTTCTCTTTTCAAATGTGATCAATGTGACAGAAGGCCAGAGTCCCAAGTATAACAAAGCCAGGGAGAGAAGCGCTAAACCCATGGTTCTCTGAGCTCAGTCAGATGATCAGATGATCACTCAAGCCCAGCAATAGCCTTCAGTCCCAAAGGAAAGACTGGTTAAGCATGTGTACAGTGCTCCAAACTGTTAGTGCATGTGCAGCCTAAAACCTGACACATGTTTGGAGATTTTATATTTCTGGAAATTTCTAGGAATTGGTCATCCTCCTCATAAGAGGCTGAGGAGAGAAGATCATAAAACTTTCTGAGTTGATCTAAACAAAACTCTGGAGCAGTCTTTATCAAAATCCCAGCTGACACCAGATGTGCTGGCACACACCTGTTATCCCAGCTGAGACAGGATGATCAGGACTAGCCTGGGCTACACAGTGAGTTCCAGGCCAGTCTGAGCTGTACAGCGAGGCCCTAATTTAAAAAGCTGATTCTAAACTCCTGATTGGCAGAGAAATCTTGAAAACATACAAGATTGGAAGGCTGACATTCCCAGCTTCCAAAACACACTAAAAAGCTACAGTAATCTGGTTAGTGTGGTGCTGGTACACAGGTAGGTGCCGATGAATTAAACAGCATGGAGACACAAGAAATAGCCCTTATATTATTGGTATAGTGACTTCTGACACAAGGGCCCGGAAAATTCACTGGGGAAAGAAAAGACTGTCATAAAATAGTGCTGAGGACGTGTGACCATCACACACAGAGACAAAAACTGGGTTCCCACCTTAGACAGTAAACAAGAAAGGACTAAAACACGTTTGAAGATCTAAGAGTAAACCTTATGTGAAGCATTCTTTTCTTTTGAGACAGGGTCTCTTTTACACAGCCCTGGCTGTCCTGGAACTCACTTTGTAGACCAGTCCAGCCTTAAGTTCACACCGATCCACCTGCCTCTGCCTCCAGAGCGCTAGGATTAGAGGTGTGCACCACCACACCTGGTCACTTATATGACCCTCTTAAAACAGCTGGAAAGAGGGTTCAGCAGTGAAAGAGCACTGGCTGATTGCCAGCACCCACACGGCAGCTCACAACCGGCTCTAACTCCAGTTCCAGTGGATCTGATGACCTCTTCGGGCCTCCTTGGGCAGCAGGCACTTTGTGCACAGATACACATGCAGGCAAAACACTCATACACATAAAATTAAAAACAAAACGAAACTCACAAAAACTCTTAAAACATAGTTCTATAGCTAAGTATGGTGGCGTGTGCCTATAACCCTAGCCCTGGGGATGTAAAGACAGGGGGCTGGGAACACAGGCCAGCCTGGGCTAGGAAGCAAGTTCAATGCTAGTCTTGGGAGACATGAGAGCCTATCTCAAAAAAACAAACAAGCCAGGTGGTGATGGCACACTCCTTTGATCCCAGCACTCAGGAGGCAGAGGAAAGTGGATTTCTGTGACAGAGCAAGTTCTAGGACAGCCAAGGCTACACAGAGAAACCAAAACCAAAAACTGAAAATACATGTAGAAAGGGGGAGGAGTTTTTGGTCATATCTGATAGGGAATAAGCATGTGTCATATACATATAACTTATGAGTTTAACAATAATTTTAAAGAGAAGTGCTCACCAAATTAGATGGTAAGACTCTATTGTTAAAGACACCATGTGGGGCAGGGGGTTGAGACATTTTTCTTTTTTAATGAGTAAGAGTACTGCTGTGCAGTGGCCTGCTTTAGCTTCTGGAGTTTTGGGATTACAGGCAAGTACTTCCACACCCAGTATTAGAATGGCCAGAGGAGCAACTGTGCTGGGAAACAGCCACAGCAAAATGTTATTTGGCCATATGTAAAAGAAATACTGCTACGCTGTGTAATACACATGAACTCAAAACATTCTGCTAAATTAAAGAACCACACCCCAAAGTTCACACTCTCTGTACTCTCTTTATATGAGATGCTCTGAACAGGCAAATCCAGAGACAGAAAAATCAATGAATAACTTGTAGAGTCAGGAAGGCGGGATGATGGGGATTGCTGATGACCACAGTACTGTTTTCACAGGGCTCAAAACATTCTCAAATGACAGTGTCTGCATGCCTTTGTAAAAACAAAGGACTGAACTGCTTACTTAAAAAAAAAATGAAAAGGACAGATTGAACATGCAGATGTGTTAAATTCAGCAGTACTTATCCACTTAGATGGTGACAGGGCTGAGGCTCTGCCTGGTTACAGGTTGCTGGCTGACTGCAGCCCCTCACTCACAGCATACTAGCCTCGAGCCAGCAAAGTCTCCAATGCAGCATAAGGTTACTGCTGGGACGCTGAACACTCAGTTCTGTTTCTAGAATCCTTTATATGCAGCGAGCCTCACATAAAATACAAAGATGCACTTTCTAAAGGAAAAGCTGGGGATGTTACGTTTATTTTGTGTGTGTCTATGCATTTGTGTGCATGGGTGCCACAGCATGTGTATGGAGGTCGGAGGGGAGTTGCTTCCCCTCTTTTTTTTTTGGTTTTTTTTTTTTTTTTGGTTTTTTCGAGACAGGGTTTCTCTGTGTAGCTTTGGTGATTTTCCTGGAACTCGTTCTGTAGCCCAGGCTGGCCTCGAACTCACAGAGATCCGCCTGGCTCTGCCTCCCAAGTGCTGGGATTAAAGGTGTGCGCCACCACGGCCCGGCTGCTTCCCTCCTTTTACTGTGTAGGTCCTGGGCTCAAACTCAGGTTGTCAGGCTTGGTGGCAAATGCCTTCACTCACTGAGCTATCTCACTGGCTTCAGGGTTTTTTATATGCATATTGTTCCTTTCACATTTTATTGTTGTTTGTTTTTATCCCCTGGCTTGTTTCTCTTTGTGATTTTTGAGACAACTGAACATGCAGTTCAGGCTAGTCTCAAACTTACTGTGTAGCCCAGGCAGGCCTTGAACTCACGACAATTCTCTGTCTTAGCCTATTGAGTGCTGGGATCTCAGGCATATGTCATTACACAGCTTCCTCAGTTATTGATGTCCCTGAGATAACACTTTCCCTAGCACCAAGGGAGGGTGGCATCTGAGCAGTGCTACGCTGGTAAGCCAGCTCGCAGGATAATAAAGACCTTTGACTTTCCATGTTCTCCTGTCTGTGGTATATGTTGTTTCATCTTGTTCAATTGCCAGTGACCAGCACAATGTTTCTAAATGTGAGGTTGAGCAGAGATGCGCATGATGGGCTGGGGACTGCCTATCTGTGCTGACTCCAACATGCTGCTGCTACTCACAGCCTCCCATGAACAAGAGTGCCCCAGCCCAGGCCCTGGGGTGGTTACCTGGGCAGCAACCATGTGCTCCGCATCCTCCTTTTTGCTGGTCGCAGGGTAGAAGACGATGTTGTCAATGGTCTGTATCAGCTCCAGCTGAACCACACACTTGATGAGGAGGCTGGCCAACAGTTTCTGATCTACATTAGATGATAAAGATTAACCCTGACAATGACTCAGCACTCTTCACTGAGCTCCTCCTGTGTGCCCAGAACACTTCTCGGTGCTGTGGCATGTCAACAAATGAAAACCCTGTCCCCCACTCCCACAGTACTGGAGATAATAGCTAAGACCTAAGAGTGATTGATATCTGCTGGCATAACAGGGTAGAGAGAGGAACCATCAGGGTTGGATTGCTAGTTTAAGCAAAATGCCAAGAAATCTCTCTCCAAGAATGTGGTTATGAAACAATAAGAGAAGAAAAAAAGGAACGAGGTAAAGGAGGGAAACTCAAGAAAAATTGGAAAAGAAAGGAAGAAAAGAAATTGAGCAAAGATTTGAAGTTGAGAGAATTGATTGTGCGGATCCTGTGTCCTCCAACAAGTCTCATGGTCAGCCACAGCTCTCCTACATCACAGCTGTGGACTGCGCCCTCATGGCAGGTGGGCAGGCTGCCGATGCTAGCGAGCCTCTGTTCTGTGAGCAGGCACAGCTCAGTTTACGAGATCGAGGAACTCTTCTAAGTCCGCACTTTCTGGGCCACTTCTCTTCCATCTTGGAAGTGGTGTGGCTTTCTGCATCTCCTACTTCTCATGTCTTGAGGGCACTTGCACCCACGAGGTTCTAGATGTGATCCCCACCCCTGGGCTGGGGCATGAGGAGGTGCTCTTTTACTCTGTGAAGTGGTGAACCTTTGACTGGTCACAGTTCTTTATTCTGACTCTTCCCTGCTCATATCTACAAGTTCATATCTGCCACTGAGACCAACTCCATTCACCCTGTGTCTCCAGATCTATGGCTGGCATCTCACAAGTGTTGTCTGGTTCATGGTCCACTGTGGTAAAATGATTCTCTCCCAGTGCATGAGAGACCAGAGTGCTGGAAAGTTCATACAGCTGCGGCGAGAGAAGGACGGAAACACCTGTCTTTTAAACGTGGTGTAACAGTCTGCAACCGTGTACCAATCCTCTATGCAGAATGTTCTGACTTTCGAGGGGCTAAGTTCAGGGGTAGAATGTCTCCCTAGCATGTGAAATCCTGGGTTAAATCTCCAGAAACACCTAAAATAGTTTTTTGTCGTTGTTGTTGTTGCGTTTTTGTTTTTTAATTTATATGAATGTTTTGCCTGCACAGACGTCTGTGTCCCATGTGCATTCCTGGTACCCAAGGAGGCCAGAAGAGGGCATCAGATCCCCTGGAGCTGGAGTTACAGAAGGTTATGAACCTCCATGTAGAACTGGAACCAAGTTCAGGTCCTCTATAAGAACAGTCAGTGCTCTTAACTGCTGAGCCATCTCTCCAGCCCCCTAATTGAACTTTAATTTTAAGAAATACAAAGTTGGCTAGGTGTGCTGGCATACAACTTTAATTCCAGCACTCAGGAGGCAGAGGCAGGCGGAGCTCTAAAAGCAAGCTTCAGAGAACTTGTCTCAAACAAACAAAAAATATAGTGAAGTTGTAGCTGGTGTTAATAAAAAACCAGGGAGCTGGAGAGATGGCTCAGCGGTTAAGAGCACTGACTGTTCTCCCAGAGGTCCTGAGTTCTATTCCCAGCAACCACATGGTGGCTCACAACCATCTGTAATGCGATCGGGTGCCCTCTTCTGGCCTGCAGGGATACATGCAGACAGAACACTGTATACAAAATAAATAAACAAATCTTTAAATAAAAAAAAAAAAAAAAAAAAAAAAAACCAAACTATATAGCCAGGTATGATGGCCATATCCTGGAGGCCGAAGCAGGAGTCCCGAGGATTCCAAGTTTTAGACCAGCTGGACTAAAGTTAGATAGTGGTTCACAATACAAACACAAACGGAATTGTGCAAACATTTTGAGCTCAGAAGGGAGGTTGAGTTGGAAAAGCAGGAGAAAGAATTTAACTGCTGACTGAGGGCAGAGCAGGGGCTCTGATCCCAAATACAGACATCTTGTTGCCGAGTGAGTCTCCTACTGAGAGAAATTTATACTTGACCCCGTCCACCTAATGAGCTGCTCTAGAGGTGATGACAAATCGGACTCTTCTCCCCTGGCTGTGAGCAGTTACCAAAGGACAGGACCTCAGTCCCAGGGGCCTTCTGAGTGGATTGCAAGGTGACTTTCATCCTTTCAGAAGATAACGGGGTCACATACTGTCTTGTCCTACTGTGTTGCTTCAGAAGTTCAGTCAGCGTTTACTTCAGAGTCTGACATGTGGAGGAGGGGGTGGGACTGCTCTGGAGACAAGTGATGGGGACACCACTTCAGACGGAACAGCACACTTTGAAGTGCCAAAGCATGTCTGGCCCTGTCTACCACATCCTGTCATTCAGATGCAAAGCAGCATTCTTCAAAGGCCAGCAGAAGGACCGATGAATTCACACACAGAACAGGACAGTGCCTGGCACATAAACAGGGTCCTATGGTGCAGCCCTGGATGGCCTGGAACTATCTATGTAGATCAGGATAGGAGCTTCAAACCCAGAGATCCACCTGCTAGGATTAAAGGCATGTGTTACCATGCTCAACACCACATTTCAGTTTTTTGGTTTTTTTTTTTAAGATTTATTTATTTTATGTGTGGGTGTTATGTCTACAAGTAATTCTACACACCAGAAGAGGGAATTGGATCCCATAGGACTACAGTTATAGACAGTTGTGAGCCACCATGTGGGTACTGGGAACAGAACCTACGTCCTCTGCAAGAACAGCCAGTGTTCACTGAGCCATCTCTCCAGTCCACATTCCAGTTTTTCTTTTTTTTTTTAAACTTATTTTTATGTGCATTGGTGTTTTGCCTGCATGTATGTCTGTATGAGGGTGTCAGATCTTGGAGTTACAGACAGTTGTTAGCTGCCATGTGGGTGCTGGGAATTGAACCCGGGTCCTCTGGAAGAGCAGTTAGTATGCTCTTAACCACTGAGCCATCTCTCCAACCCCACACTCCAGTTCTTAAAGCTACTTTTCAAAATAAAAGAGCAAAACACCACATGAACAACACTAAGAGACAAACCAAAGAAGTAACTGGAATTGATTTGCAGAACACCCACAGCCCCGGGTGGGTGTGACAGACACAGAGCAGGCTCTCACAGACATGGAAAAAGGCTCCAGTCAATCATAATTAAGCAGAAAATAATTCCAGAGACATAGAATTTTATTGAGGTATTCCCAAAGATCATGCAACCAGGAGCAACCTTAACAGATGGCAATCTGGGAACATCCATCAAAATACCAAATGCTCTTCTTACCCTCTAACCCCACTGCTAGTTAATTTCTAGGAATTTTCTAATGACGTGTATTAAAATATGTCATGCAGAACAGTACACAAGGGTAACAGTCACAAATGAAGTAATAGTAAAACAGTAAGTATCCATTATTAAGATCTACTTCAACAAAAATGCATCTATATATTAGGGTAACAGACAACAGTATGAAAGAATGTGAAAACTGTACTGACAGGGAATGAGGCACTAAGTGCAAAGGGAGTACTGCACATAGTGTCCTGTAACTGGCCTAAGGAGGAGAGAGGGCACACGTGTGCAGTACACGTGTGGATGTCTACGTGCATGTATTTGTAGGCGTATGGATAAAATGACTTGAGAGAGGCTTGATCGAGCCTGGCAACACCGTGGCACAGGAGAAAGGAGGAGCAGAAGAGCAGTATCCTGTTGGCACTTCTGTGCTTTCCAAATATCTGAGTCACATAAATGTGTTGTCCAGTTAAAATAAATACATGGAAACACACCCAGAACAAAAGAGGTCTTACTTGCATATGGTGCGCCCTTCCAGCTGTCGTCCGTGGGGTTGGAGAACTGGCTCTGTCCTCTCTCAGAGGCATTCCTGTCTATGCTACTTAAAGACTGGCGGTCCAGGTCCACATCCTGATGTAAACCAGAAAAAAAAAAAGACAATGTTTGCTTGTCTTTGGTGTCCAGCTCAGACGTGACTCTTAACACCAATGGCTCACGCTAAATTTAGTTAAAATCTCATACTCTCCTGTTTAAAGTCAAGACATTTCTCTACACATTATGATGATGAGTGTGACAGATTTTTAATTAGGTCAAGTTCAAAAATAAACCAGCAATGTTGTAACTACTGATAGTAAGATGAATATTTAAAGACAGAATTAAAAAATGAGAGGCCAACAAGATGGCCCAGCAGGTAAAAATGCTTGTTGCTGAACCTCACGACCCAAATCTGATCCCCAAGACCCATGTGATGGAAGCAAAGGACTGACTCCTGCAAGGTTTCTTTTTCACCTCCACACGTGTGCCACAGCAGACAAGTATCCCACCCCCCCCACCCCACACACACAGAAGGAGGGGAAGCAGAATTCAAAAAAAAGAAAATGCTTATATTTATTTTAGGTTTCTGGAGACAAGGTCCCTTTATGAAGCCCTGGTCTACTATACAGCCCTGGAGCTCACGATATAGACAAGGCTGGGTTTGAACTCACAGAGATCCAGCTGCCTCTGCCTCCTGAATGCTGGGATTAAAGGCGAGCACCACCATACCAGCAAAACCAGAAAATGTTTAAATACCATGCTTTACTTTAAACTGAATAAACTCTTGGGACAGTGAGATAGCTCAGCAGGTAAAAGCACTTGCCACTATGTCTAATGTTCAATCCCTGGAGTCCACATGGTGAAGCTGAGAAGCACTACTCTAAGTAGTCTTTTGACCTACACACACACACACACACACACACACACACACACACACACACACACA
>CABHPR010142266.1:11026-55331 GCA_902168415.1 Peromyscus melanophrys
ACACACACACACACACACACACACACACACACACACACACACACACACACAATTTAAAAAAAGAATCCAAAAATAAAAATTGAATAAATTTTGACTCCATCCATCTTCATGTTTAAGGCCCAAATCCTTTAAAAATCTAATGTTCTTAGTGTTATTTGGGAATGCAAATGAATAATTCTCAAATTCACATATCTTCCTGAAGTAGTAAAACAAAGAATTTTTTTTGTTTGTTTGTTTTTGTTTTTTTGAAACAAGGTTTCGGGGTTGGGGATTTAGCTCAGTGGTAAAGCGCTTGCCTAGCAAGCACAAGGCCCTGGGTTCAGGCCTCAGCTCCGGAAAAAAAAAAAGAAACAGGTTTCTCTGTGTAGCCCTGGCTAAGTAAACAACGAGCTGTTCAAGGAACTCAGCAGAGAGCTGGTCCCAGAAGGAACAAACTTTCAGTAATGTGCAGCTCCTGAGAAGACCATTCTCAAAAAGACACAGAAACATGCTCACAAGGCTTTGTGCCCATCTATCTTCAATTTACCTGAGTGCAAGTCCATGGCATGTGCAGACACAAAGGACAAGAAATGCACATGGTGACTTTCACTGCAGAATCAGCCTTGTTTAAGAAAATACTTTTCTGTACTTTGTAGGAAATGATAAAGGCCTAGTTAATTCTTGGGGGGATGAGGCAGAGGGGCACACTATGTATTCCCTGGCTGGTCTGGAGTCAGAGAGACCTGCCTGCTTCTGCCTTGAGCACAGGGATCAAAGGTGTGCACTATCACACCAGGCAGGTATGTCAATAGTGATCTTGTGAACTTTTTCACTCCCATAAGAAAACTACAAACTATATAGGCTGACTGATGTTGTATGATATTTTCTGTTATGACAAATAAAGTTTGCCTGGAGAGATTTGATCCCAGCACATGGAAGGCTCCATGCCTTTAATCTCAGCACTAGGGAGGTGGAGACAGGAATATAAGGCATTCATAGAGATCCCCCATGCGGTCTGAGATTTCGTAGAGGTAAGAAGTCTCTCTAGGGGCTGGCTGCTCTGCTGCTCTGATTTCCAGGCAAACTTTATTTGTCAGAACACAAACAAAATATCATATAACAGACTGGTGTTTTAAATTATATTTTACTTGCTTATTTTATGTGTTGGGGTAGGATAGGAAGGGGTCGTGTGTGCCATGGTGTGCCTGTGGGGGTCAGAGGACCATGTGGGTCTAGGGCACTGAACTCAGGCCATTAGTCTTGGCAGTAAGGGCTTTACCTATTGGGTCACCTTGTTAGCCTAGGCTGACTAATCTTATTAAGATATGAAGAGAGAATAAAGGAGCCTACCAAATGTTTATCTGATGACTCTTCTTCCATTCCCGCAGGTCTCCATGTCAGCAAACTTAAGGGAGCAGGAAACAAGGTAAAGATCAGTATAAGTTGCACCCAGGAGCCTGGCAATGTTCCCTGAACACACGAACACAGTAACGGCCTTAGCACTTACACATGTGGAATGGTGGTTTTGAAAATGTCCAACATGCAAGTGCAGGTTTCGTCCCAAACAGCAGGGCTGAACTTCTCTCCGTTGGATATGACGAGGTTCTCTAAGCAATTAGTGCCTGATCGCGCCAACTGTTCATTATCTGCAATCCAACAGCATCTGCCATTAAACTTTAACTGCTGTCCTGACCAAACCAAATGGGATCCAGGTCTGATGGATCCACGGTCTTTATCTGATATTGTGAGGTGAGGATTGTAGCTGGAGGTCTGTAGGCTTTGATGAAACCAGGCTATAGAGAGTCATATATTACAGCTGAAGTCACAATTTCTGAAGAGACACAAATTGGGGCTGGAGAGACAGCTCAGAGGTTAAGAGCACTGGCTGCTCTTCCAGAGGATCTGGGTTCAATTCCCAGCACCCACATGATCACTCACAACTACTGTAACTCCTACCCAGGGGATTCCTCTTCTGGCCTTCATGGACATTCGGCACACACATGGTGCACAGACATACATGCAGGTAGAACACCCATGCACATAAAATTTAAAAAATTTAAAAATGCGTATTTTTAAAGAAACACAGTAAATCAGTCAGTTTTGCTAGTAGGGGTGGAGAAAGATCAGAGTTTTGTTACTTTAATTAACTGGCTCACAAACAGGAAATGGCTGAAGATACAGAAAAATCATGTTTCTGATTTAATCACTAACAACATTTCCAATTTTTGCCATCAAAATAATATAGCTGTTTGCTGCTTACTTAAAAAATGGAAGTCACTTTTCAAAAATCTTAACTGAATTTAACTTTGCCCTGGCCAAAAACAGGATCCAGGTCTGACTGATACATGGTCTTTACTGATACACACGAACATGAACACATAACTACTCAAACAAAAGGATGTCCACTGATGAAGCTGTTGATCTTGACTCCAAAAGTACTTTTAAAAATACTGTACTATAAAAAATTATAGTCATATAAAACTTGAAAGTACAAAAGTACATCTCATCTGTTAAAACAAAAACAATGAAATCCATCTTTAAAAATATGCTTTATAAACCAACCTGGGAAGAGACTAGTGGATTAAATTGCACATAGTATCCCTTGGCATTACATCTCTGCTTTCACAGACAGAAAATTAATTTTCATTAGACTCTGTAAGAGGAATGTTACCCCCCCTGACTTAATGAATACCTTGTTTCACGCACCACTGCAGTTGTGCAAACACATCAGAGAGAAGCACTTCATTCAAAGCCTCGTAGAACTGGGTGAATACGTCACAAATAGCATAGAGTGCGTGATTGCAGGTGGTCGTCATCCACTCTGACTTCTGGGGGGAAAAAAGAAAAAGATGGATCTTCACAACCAACCTCTCTGTAGTGAGATGGCTATTCTTGTAGCTAGAACATCGTTTAGCAGCAAGTATCAACATCTTAAAACCGTCTACATCCACTCACTCAGAACCACTACCTACAGAAATAGTCAGATGTATAAGCAAATGTTTACCGAGGAAGATGGTCATTACCATGACATTCACCCTCTGAAAACAGCATGATCTGGGGAGTGCTTGTCTGGTCCACGTTGTCCCCACCTGTCACTTCACTGAGTTCTTAGGGCCCAGGAGATAGGACAAAACAACAAAGGTGAGCAGCCAGGAGCCTGCAGTGCTGACAGTGTCCAGGGCTAGGTGGGCAAACCACGAGTTACTCCTCTCCTTTTCCCTGGAAAGGGATGCCCCAGGACTAGCTGACGCTGGCCTAGGAGGGACAGTCTCTCTGTCCACTTGTGTTTTCAAACCCGTTATTTGGCCACACAATCCCAGCAGTAAGGCCAGCAGGCTTCAGGCTCCATCACACCCACTCGTAGCAATGCCGTAGCTACCACCCACCTCTGACTGCTGCTCAGGGAGTTTCATGTTGTCAAAAATTCGAAACACGATTCTGAAAAGGTCCTGCCACCAGTGCTTTGCAAAGGTGTGGCCATAGCTCTTCATGATCTCAAACATGACGGTGAGTCCTCTGGGGGAAAAGCAAAGGAGAGCAGGCAGGGAAGAAGACACCAAGACCAAGATGTAGGAGGGAAGGAAGCGGGGGACAAGAAGCTGGCTCATTTTAGTGATGCCCTGGGGATCCGTTACCTTGTGCGCACATCTAACTTGCATCTGTTAATGATGCAGGAGAGCTCAAACAGGATGGGAAACCAGCCTCTGACCCAAACTCTGTCACCAGGAGCCACATTCATGTCATCGCTTGTGTATTCTTGCAGTACCTGCAATGAAAACCCTTTCTCAGATGTAGCCTAAGCAAGCAGTAGGGATCAGAAAGGCAACCACACAAAGACTGAGGCTCCAAACAACCTCTGTTCCTCAAATTCTCTCTTCAGCAGCATAGAAGGGGAAAATACCAGAGCCTGAGAAACTGATCTGCCCACTAGTGGTGTTATCCCCCGGAACCTACAGACCTGAGTAAGGAAGCTCACCAGAGCCCTGGGGCAGAGTGTTACATTAAGAACTGTGCTAAAGACCAAAGGCTGCTAACCAAGTGCCCAGAATCCCGTGTCCAGAACATCACTGCAAGACACAGTGCTCAACAGCAGCCGCTGCTGGTTACTCAATGCTCTCTATGTGCCATTTACTGACGAGCTGCCGGGCACAGGCACAGACACAGGGTCAGGTAGCCAGGGCCTTGCAGGCTTTCCACAGCCTGGTGCAAAGCTGCACTTCAACGGGGTCTGCAAGCACTCCTGAAGTGGGGTTGGAGTTGTCTTATCAACGCTGACTACGGAACATGAGGCAATTTCCCTCTGCACTTCAGTGAAGGATGTAAGGACTCATCTGACCCGATCCCTTTGGGAGCAGGTGTGTACGTGGGGCAAGTGGAACCCAGAGCCTTGTGCACGCTAAGCACACACTCTACCACCGAGCTCCATTCCCAACCCTCACTGGGGATTCTAAACTGTGCTTTCTCAAGTGTGTCAGTTTTTAAAACGAGAAAGTTGACTTGAGCCATGAGTGAACACACAGAAAATCCCCAGACCATGCCTTGCAGATCTAAGTGACCAGGAAACACTGGGTCTCGATGTCACCGCATCTCAAGGAGCTGTTACAAGGCCAGCTACCTCACCAGATAGACTCTTCTCAACACTGTGAAGAATACTTAAGGTTTGTATAGATCATTGTAGCTAACTGGGCATGTTTCCCACATTTTAATGCTTTGAAACTGTTTCTTAAGTTGTTTACAAGTCTCCTGCAGAAAGATGAAACATCAGAAAACCCAGACACCTTCAGAAGCAAACAAAAGGTGGCTATTATTGGAGAGGGTGGTGGTAGGGATGGGCCTTGTACATGCAAAACTCTGCCACTAACTTCCATCCCCAGTCTACAGACACAATGTGGAACTGTGATTTCTCAAGCATGTCATAGTGGCCAAAATGTCAATTCTTAAAAGGGAGACTTGTTTTCTTTCTTGTTTTTGAGAAAAGGTCTATGTAGCCCTGGCTGTCCTGGAACTCACTATGTAGACCAGACTGGCCTTGAACTCACAGAGATCCACTTGCTTCTGCCTCCTGCATGCTGGGATTAAAGGCACGTGTCACCACTCCTGGACTTCTTGTTTTCTGAAAGCTCGGATTTTTAAATTTTATTTATTTATTTGTTTTGTTTTTTGAATAGGGTTTCTCTGTGTAGCCTTGGCTGTCCTGGAACTCTCTCTGTAGACCAGGCTGGCCTCGAACTCAGAGATTCATCTGCCTCTGCCTCCCAAGTGCTGGGATTAAAGGTTTGCGCCACCACTGCCTGGAAAAGATCTATTTTTTAACATTAACTGTATTTATGTGGGAGTGTGCACACGAGCATGGGCTTGCAGAGGCCAGAAAAGTGTCTGGCCTCTAGAGCTGGAGTTACAGGCAGTTTTGAGCTGTACTGTGTGGGTCCTGGAACCAAACTCTGGTCCTCTGAAGGGCAGGCAAATGCTTTCACCACTATGACATCTCCTCAAATCAACTGTTTTCTTTCATAAGAAACATCTAGCTTCTTGACCTTTCTGACTAAACACGATAGCTAGCATACTGCTACCTTCTAGGAAGGTAGTCTGTGGAAGAAAGCTCAGTATGAACAACTGCCAAGTATGAGGTGAGTACCTGGAATCCCAGCACTCAGCAGGCCGAGGCAGGAGGACTGCCTTAAGTTCAAGGCCAGCCTGGGCTACATAGTAAGTTCCACATTAGCTTGGGGTACACAGCAAGATACTGTTTCAAAAAACAGGAAAATTTGCTTATCTAGCTTATGTCTATAAGCATAAGGCTTGAAAGCAGAGGCAGGAGGATTATCATAAGTACAAGGCCTGACTGAGCTGCATAGTGAGATGTCATCTTTCTTTTTTTAATAAATTATCTATTTTTATTTCATGTGCATTGGTGTTTTGCCTCCCTGTATGTCTGTATGAGGGTGTCAGAACCCTGAAACTGGAGTTACAGACAGTTGTGAGCTGCCTTGTGGGTGCTGGGAATTGAACCTGGGTCCTCTGGAAGAGCAGCAGTGCTCCTGAGATGCTGTCTTTAAAATGCCAAAAAGCAGCCGGGCGTTGTTGGCGCACGCCTTTAATCCAGCACTCAGGAGGCAGAGGCAGGCGGATCTCTGTGAGTTTGAGGCCAGCCTGGGCTACAGAGTGAGTTCCAGGACAGGCGCAAGGCTACACAGAGAAACCCTGTCTCAAAAAACAAAATAAACAAACAAACAAACAAACAAACAAATAAATAAATTGCCAAAAACGGGGGTGGAGACTGGCAAGAGGGCTCAGTGTTAAAGGACCAGTGAATAAGTCTGACAGCTATCATTGTTAAAAAAAACCTTCACTATGAATAAAATAAATGCCAATATGCTCATGTATACACAATAAGGAAAAGTAACACTATGGCAGCAGTCTGAAATGGACACACATTTCTCTTCTTTTTTTCCTTCAAGACAGGGTTTGTCCTGGAACTTGCTCTGTACATCAAGCTGGCCTCGAACTCAGAGATCCACCTGCCTCTGCCTCCTGAGTGCTGGGATTAATGGCGGGGGCCACTATGTCAAGCCTTGGACACACTTTTCTAACATGCTGGTGGGAACAGCTTTGTCAGCAGCAAGGGTCCTGCCCACAGAAACAAGGATGGGAGACACACCCGCGGCCTCTCTGAGACATATTTCCCACAGAAGCGGATGAGCCGGATGGCCTCCATGCTGGTGTCAGGGAAAGCGGCATTGCAGGCAAACTCCGACAAGCACTTCACAGCGTCCTGGAAGGAGTCGATGGCTGCAGGGAAGTGGTGCTGGAAAACGGTTGCTGGGGAGACATAAGGCAGCAGTTTGGAAACGGAGGTCAGAGACAACTGCCTTCATGCAGCAGGGCCTCTGGAGAAGGCTTTTCATAGCTGCTCTACTTTTTCTGGGCCTCAATTTCTTCGACAAAATGGAGGAAACAAAGTTACTCATTGTAGTTCTGTTTACAATGTCCACAGCACAAACATGAAACACGGGAAATAAGAGCTTCCTGTCAGCCTGTCATGTTCGACAACCAGTGACCCTGAGCCTTGTTTTGGCTGTGTTCTTGACACCTTGTGTAGCAGGTACTGTTAAAGCACCAACCTGAAACCTACAACCCACAGCACCGTGACTCCTGCCAACGGCAAGCTTGTCTCTCTGTACAGGACAGACACATCACTGCACACTCAGGACTCAGCACCACGCTCCAGGCCATTTTCAAAGTGAAGTCACCAACAGAAAGCACGAAAAGGTGAAAATTGGCACTTGGCAGACTGCAGAAAGGACCCCCGCTTGCCGTGATGAGAGCTCCACCTTGTTCTAGCTCAGCTCAGCGTGTGTCTTGGGTGACTTGGATTTTCTGCTGCTCCCCATACCCATGTGTTAGCAGAAGACCACAAAAGCAGTGAGAGAAGGGCCAGGGGTTTAGGTCTACACTGTAGTGAGCCAGCAGCTTCAGACATGGGACTTGCAAGGATTGAGAACTGGCTGTATCTCCTTCACTGGGCTGCTGTGAAGATGAAAACATGCTTCTAACCCTGCCCAGCATGTTTATCCCAACACAGCAGAACTAGACCAAGGAAGCCCCTATAACAGTAAGATGGACAGCTAAGAAGGGGTCACCTGCTGGACTTCAAGAAGGATGTCAGAGGGGAGGGAACTGAGACACTTACAGACGATGTGGCCTGTGGTTTGGAAGGCCAGTTCCACAATGTTCCCATCGTGGTCAGAGGCTGCCTGGTGGAACACAGCAAAGATGTTCTTCCAGCCTGAGCGGATGTTGGCTGCCTGGGAGCTCACCATCTGGGCGATGCAGCGGATCACCATGTCCCGGATGGTCGGGGACCTGGGCAAGAGGTGGAGGATGGGAAGACAGACACATGCTGCCCTTTCCAGTAGCACATTAGAAAATCATGTTTTAGAGCACATAGTAATGCATATTCGATCAGGCTCAGCTTCTCCTCCTACCCTACTGTGGAATTAGAGTGATCATCCTGCAATCACAGAACCATAAGGTCAAGAAGAAAGTGCTATTTGAGTGTCCAGCAGAAGCAAGGAATGGAACCAGAGTTGGGACCGCCTATCTCTGACATTGTTCATTGACAATGCACAGCCTGCGGGAAGAAGCAGGCTGCATAGGCCTGTGTTCACTGACCACATGGCAGCCATTCAGAGAAGGCAGAGAGAAAGCCCAAAGAGTAACGATGCAACCTGCAGCAAAGAAGGGCTGATGCCTACCGAGCCAATTTCAAAACAGAAAACAGAATTCCTGGGTTCTTGTCACATAAATTTTCAAACTTATTGGAGATGTGTACATGTACACACACAAATGCACATGCACACATGTCAGTGTGCACATGTGGGAGGATGCATGCTGGGGACTGAAACAGGACTGCAGACATTCTAAGCAGGGACTAAACTAATCCCCAGCCCTTGGACTATGTGTTGATTAAAGGAGTTTCTACCAGTTGTTCAACCTACCACCAAGAAGAGAGGAAGAAATCCATCACGTGGTTAGTGGTGGGAGAGACTTTCAGACAGCGACAGGGAACGTGACCAAGGGTCTTCACAATAATGTGCATTACCTATTTTTCTTCATAATGTGCTCAAATGGCCTCAGAAAATCCTTCTGAAATCGGAAGTTGGCTAACTCTCCCTTCTCCAGAAACTTCATGGAGAGTTGCCGCAGTGAATCAACAGCAAAGATGGCCACATCTTCATTGGGGTTACAGCCAACCTAATGGAACAGGAAATGAAAAGCAGGTTCAGTGAACAGTTGTGGATGTGGGGCTCTACATCAGAGGCAGGCAGCCAGCTGCAGACAATCTGGGAGGCACATCCTGAGACAGAAGAGGCTACTTCTTGGCTGACAACTATCAAATGTCGAGTGTCCCAATGAAAGACCAGCAAGTCTCCAGCCTCTTTCCTGGGCTGAGATTACAGGTGTGCACATGACATTCTGGCATGCGATTATTCCTTCTTCTCTTTTAAGTATTTGTGTATTTTTGGTATGTATATAGTATATGTATACATGTGTGTAGGGTTGTGTGTAGTGCATGTGGTGAGATGTTGACATTGGGTGTCTTTCTCTATTGTTTTCTACCTGACTGTGTGAGAAAAGGTTGCTCACCAACTCTGAGCCGGCCAATTGGCTAGAACAGCTGTCTCTGCCACCACGTGGGGTTACAGATGTGTACTGCCTAGTCCAGCTTTAATGTGTGCTGTTTAAATTGCTAAATGGACACAATATATCATCACATATGTGGATTCTAGGGATCAAACTCAGGTGTTCATGCTTGCATAGCAGGACTTTGGAGACTGAGTCACATCCCCAGCCCTCTGAATAGAATGAAATGTTGAGTAGAGAAATGAAGCCATGCCTGGCTTACTCCAGCAGCTATCTGTTTTAGAGTGGTTGTTTGTTCTGGATGTCTTTGGCTTGTCTCTGACTTACAAACAAATGAGTTTTCCAACAAGGTTTTGAAAAAGGAGTGGCAATGGGGCCCTTGTATAAGACATTCTGACACTGAACAGTGTGCGACCACGGCTCTACTGTAGGTCAGTAGGAGGGGACGGCAGGGTTTCCCATGCCTCCAAGCACCAGCAGGTGTGTCCAGCTACTATAATGACATTTGTGGTATTGGCCTGTCCTGAGTGTGGGGCTATTTTTAAAACACAGTGGCAATACTATGCACAGGTTGTCTGCACATGGTGGTGCACGCCTTTAGTTCCAGCACTCGGGAGGCAGAGGTGGGCAGATCTCTGTGAGTTGAAGGTCAACCTGGTCTACATAGTGAGTTCGAGGACATTCAGAGCTACACAGTGAGACTCTGTCTCAAAAGACCTTAAAAAAAAAGAAAAGAAAAAAAAAGAAAGGGTCATATCCAGGCTGGCCTAGAACTCACTATATAGCCAAGGATGACCATCAACTCCATGCTGGATTACAGGCATGCACTACCATGTGCTATTTGTGCAATGCTGGGGACTGAACCCAGGGCTCTATGCATGGTGGGCAAGCACTCTACCACCTGAGCTACAATCCCAGCCATGGGTATGGGATAGGAAAGTATTTTCATACTATCGGACTATTAATTCATTCTACATGAGTCCTATCCAAACGTAAGTACATTACCCCTATCAAGCTGTCCTTGGATTCATAGGGAAAAATGAATTGATAGCAAGCCTCCCAAATGGGGCCAACTCTTCCCATTCCTTCCTTTTGGAACAGTGCCTGCTTTCTGTCAGCTGCTGCTAAGCAGTCTGTAGATGGAGCAGTTACCTTGTTGAAGTGCTCTCCAATGACATGCCATATCCGAGACCACTGCAGCCGGATCCGGCTCATGTTGTAGTAAGATATCTCCACAATCTTCTGCAGGCTGAACATCCGGGGATGGTGGGGGGAAGCCAGCTCATCCATGGACACAGCACACAGCCAGCGGACAAAGTCAACTGCAGGACGGGGACAGCAACACATGGGGAGCCCGGTTAGTGACCTTCACACAATCACAACAGGAGGCACATACGGTTCTCACAGAAGTCAGACACATACCAATTGCATTTCCATCCAGTCTGGTAGAGCCGGTAAAAATTCTAGGGAGGAAATTGAAATTTCTCAAGTACTCAAAAAGGAAGAGAGAAAACATTAACAGTTAAACAGATTAGAAGTCACCACACCCAGAAGCTAATAAATGACGCCAGGGGTAGGTGGTGGAGTGTCAATGGAGAACAAAATCATTACCTGTCCACTGCAACAACCACGCTCTGTGAGCTGGTTTCACCAACAGACTCCTGGAAACTGGCCATCTGTCTTTTATCTACGCCACCACTCACCAAATTACCTAAAACACAATGCACAAAATCAGCAGGGCTCCAAACACACCCCAGTATTTAGAACAAAGTACTCAGGCTGAGCACAGCGGTGCACACCTGTATTCCTAGCTCTCGGGTGGCAGAGGCATGAGGATCAGAAGTTCAAGGCCAGCCTCTGCTACATAGTAAGTTTGAGGCCAGAATGGGACACAGGAAACTGCCTCAAAAAAGCAAAGCAAACAAACAACAGGAAACACCCTTTGCCTCAAGCAAATACAAAGGACATAAATGAGAACAAGAATGCAAGTGAAACACAACTAAGAACAGACCGCTCCACTGCTGACCGAGTAACATTTGGGCTGAGACGCATCCTTGCTATAGGCTCTTGCTTGCAGATGTCTCCCAGCACTTAGGAAAGCAAGCAGGTAGACAGCCAAGGGCTCTTATGCTGCACACTGGTGGGCTGTGCAGGGTTTCACTGCAGTCATCCTCCAGAGCAAACCAGAAGCAGGTGCTGTCACGGCCCTTCCCCAGAGCTTGAACTGGACTGGCTGCACTGTGCCACTCCAGTGTATTTGGACTCAGCAGCCCTCACATCACTGGATCATTATGAGGATCAAATGAGCTAAAACATATAAACTGGGTTCTAAGAATGTGGCCTGGCACATCTGCTTGCCATATGGACTAATGTAATCATTACATAGCTGACCAGAGGCTGTCAACCCACAGCAGAGATGGGAACAACCGTTTACGCTAAGAACATGGAAGAAATATAGTCAGGGTCTAGCCTCTCCCAAGTAGAGACACAGACAGAACAGTGAAGTCCCTACTGCAGGGGGCCCCAGCATGGCCCCAGGTGGACAAGGAACAGGAAAGCACCCTGCTTTGCTGGGAAAGCAGATACTTTACTCAACTCAATCACAAGGCAGTGAAGCAGCATGCCCATGGAATTCACACACATGGCCTCAGCTGCACAGGAAGGAAGAGTGAATACAGGACAGTCCTGATGTGACAGGAAGAGCTCCATCACTGTCAACTTGTCAGTCTGTGCTGGCCAGCTGGGCCTGGAGTCTTACCGAGGCCAAGACCCAGGAACTCTTCTCCTGCCAATGTGTGGCCCTTCAGGCTCCCTTCTCTTTCCCGCCCGGAGCCAGACAGGTAGCGAGTCTTCACCCCAGTTCCTATTAGCTGAGCGAGCTCCAGCTGGCTGATGCATTTCAAGATCTAAGAAGGGGTGAGAAGTAAAGCCTTGCTTTACAGCCAGAAAGAGGATACCTCAGTTCACTCAGTCTCTGTGTTTCCTGGAACATGAAGTTTTTCACACTAAGAATAAAACCTAGGCCCTTCAGATGGCTTCCCTCAAGGTCAGAACGGCTGGCTAGGCAGTAGTAAGAGTCCTGTCTACACAACTATGATTGTGGGCTTTAAAAACATACTGCTATACACCATTGTTTCCTAATATTAAAAAGCAAACAAACAGGCTGGGCATGGTGGCATATGCCCTTAATCCCAGCACTTGGGAGGCAGAGGCAAGTAGATCTCAGTGAGTTTGAGGCTAGCCTGGTCTACAAAGCAAGTTCCAGGACAGCCAGGCTGTGACACAGAGAAACCCTGTCTCAACCCCACCCCCCACCCCCAAAACAGTGCAAACAAACAGTCGGTAGTGGTGGCTCAGGCCTTTAATCCCAGCACTCGGGAGGCAGAGGCAGATAGATCTCTGTGAGTTCAAGACCGGCCTGGTTTACAGAGCAAGTTCCAGGACAGCCAGGGCTACACAGGGAAACCTTGTCTCCAAAAAAAAAAAAAAAAAAAAAAAAAAAAAAAAAAAAAAGGCAAACAATCAACAGAAGAATTGGTACAGTGAGGTTACACACATGCTCAGAAATACATCTGTATGTGTGTATGTGTAAACCTTGGCTGAAGCAGGGCTCTATTTCCTATGAAACTCAACCCATGTGGTCCGGTCTAGCTCCTGCTCCCCACCCTGTCCACTCTTTTCCTCAGACACTGCACAGAGCCTCCCTGGCTTCTACACTGTTCCTTTATCTTGCCATCTCAGTCTTGTCCTGGGGTCTTTGCAATTCTGTTCTTCATGTCTTGAATGATACTTCTCCCAGCTCATTCCTTCAGCTATGACCAGATGTGTGCCTCCTACCAGGAAAACTTCCTTAAAACTCTCCTGATCACACTCCCCTACCACCCCAAGTTGCACTCATTGCTGTCTGTCACTATGCCATGTGTTTACTGATTGTTCTCTGCCGTCAGTGTCAAGAGGACATGAGCCGGGCGGTGGTGGCACACGTCTTTCTTTAATCCCAGTACTCGGGAGGCAGAGCCAGGCAGATCTCTGTGAGTTCAAGGCCAGCCTGGGCTACAGAGTGAGTTCCAGGACAGGCTCCAAAGCTACACAGAGAAACCCTGTCTCGAAAAACAAAAACAAAAACAAACAAAACAAAACAAAAAACCAAAAAAAAAAGAGGACATGAACTCTGTCTTCATGGGCAACTTTCAGACTCATGAGGTAAAGGAAGGCTTAACTTTACCAACAACAGAACTGAGCAGAAGAGAAAAAGAATTAAGAGGCCAAGAGTCATCCTGAGGAAAAGCAGGGATGCATACCTCATGCCAAGAGTTGCCAAGGTAGTTGCCATCAGTGTGAGCCACGGTGATGAGTGTCTTTATGGTGTCGATGTTCTTTTGCTTCATTTCTGTGATGCTGGAGCTGGCTGTCAGCAGGGAGAAGCGAGCAAGGGCCTGAACATAGGCATCTCGTTCCAGCTGAAAGAGAAGCCCAAGAGAGCACCATGACTTCACCCACAGTGTAGCCACTCACATAGCAGGCTGGCACAGTGAACTTCTCTACTATTTCCAAATGCACACAGCAGGCTCTTGGCTCACCAGCCCTCCAGCCATCCCTTGCTGGCATGCTTCCACTACTGGACCACTGGAGGCTCCCGGTGCACAACTACAGTTGGGAACTAGCTCTCTGCAGTGACAAATCACACGCTATCTGTCCTGTGTTCTAATCTCTGTGCTGGATGCCAAGACTGTCAAACAGATGCTAATATTTACAGTAAGCCTGTAGGATGGGTATAAATGAGGAGATAAGCAGTGCCTTTGAGTCTGGAGGGGCAACATCACCAGGCTAGAGAAGTACCAGAGTGGGCTTTGAACCTGGCTTCCAGCTTCAGAACCTCACATCTTGATACGAAAGAAAATGCCCAGAAAGATGGATGGGGACAGAAGACTGAAGCTTTCAGAAAAAAACTAATATCAGGGAGCATTCTTACTGACCTAGAAACAAGGTGTGGAACACACACCAACCTTGTGACTGCACAACAGCTCGGAGACTGCACTGATGTGTTCAGTGTTTCAGGATTCAAACAAGGTTTACAGACACATCAATGTGTATTCAACCATCTGCTTCCCCAGAGCAGGGTGGGAGGGAGGGAAATCATAGTAAGAATGGGTTATTAAAAAGCAGCAGCCACTGGGGGAATGCAGGAATAGCACTGAGAGCTTCCAGGCAGCTGACACACCACACACTTTACCAGGAGCTCTGCCCTCAACCAAACCCTGAGGCATGGGGCAGGTAAATGTGGCAAGTGGACAAAGAGGATGTTTTGTCATTGCTAGCCGAGGAGCTGGTTTGAATCTGGACCCCGGTATTCTCCCAACTGGAACCACTGTTAGCACAAAGCCCCAGGTTGCTTCTCAGTGGGAATGAATATGTAGTTTGCTAAAACACTTGGTTAACTGCAAATTCCTGTTAGTTTCAAAGCTTTCACAATCTGAAAACACACACTATGGTGTCTCTGGAGCCCCTCACTTCCACCCACCTGCATTCCAAAGATGCAGGCAATGCGGACTGCACACCTGATGCCTTCCAAACACAGGGAGGCCACCTCTGTGTCATCGCAGTTCTGCAGGCCAATGCTGTAGGCTGCCAGCAGTGGCGTCCACACCAGCTGCCAAGGAAACAAGTTTCAATAACCTCCAGAATTCAGCATGGCAAGAGCACTTCAAACAGGGGTTCTCAACTTTTCTAACACAGCGACCCATTAATACAGTTCCTCAGGTTATGCCGACCCTCAAGCATAAAATTATTTGCATTGCTACCTCATAACTCTAATTTTGCTACTGTTAGGAATCGTAAAGTAAATAAATCCCTGATAGGCAGGATCTCTGATATGCAAGCAGTGTGACAAAGTCATTTGACCACCAAAGGGGTCAAGACCCACAGGTTGAGAACCAATGGCTTAGAGGCTACTGTGTCAGAGGCACAGCCAAGACACCATGTTCACTCTAATTCTGACTTCAATCCATTCCATTTGCAATATAAAGGAGCTGCTTCTAAACTATTTATTAAATAGTACATAGTGTCGGATTCCCCTGAAAATGGAGTTATAGATGGTTGCTAGGAATGGAACCTGGCCATCTGTAAGAGCAGGCAATGCACTTAATTGCTGAGCCATCTCACTAGTCCCATAGAATCAGTTCTCTACACAGCCGTTAACAATCAGAAGTTGGCATGTAGAATAAAACATGTAAGTGAGCTGGACTTGGTGTACATGCCTTTAATCCTGGTAAAATCAAGTGGATTTCTGGTGAGTCAGAGGCCAGCCTGGTCTACTGGTCTATATAACAAGTTCCAGGTCAGTCAAGGCTACATAGTAAAGCTCTGTCTTAAAGAAAAAAAAGTGAAGCCAGGCGGTGGTGACACATGCCTTTAATCCCAGCACTCAGGAGGCAGAGGCAGGTGGATCTCTGTGAGTTCCAGGATAGACTCCAAAGCTACACAGAGAAACCCTGTTTCGGGGGAAAAAAAAAACAAAAAAAAAAAAACCAAAGTGAAACAAAACCAGTTAAGAGAAAAAGGATGTTGCAAGGCCGCTCAATGGGTAAAGAAGCTTCTGCCCAGCAGACGACACAAGGTTAACTCAGGGACTCACATGGTGGAAACAGACTGACACCAGTAAGCTGTGCTCTGACCTCCACAGGCAGGCTGGGGCAAACACAAATACACACTCACCATTTAAAAAATTACATTATTGGGCTGGAGAGATGGCTCAGAGGTTAAGAGCACCGACTGCTCTTCCAGAGGTCCTGAGTTCAATTCCCAGCACCCACGTGGTGGCTCACAACCATCAGTAATGAGATCTGGTGCCCTCTTCTGTGTACATAATAAATAAATGAATCTTTAAAAAAAATTACATTATGTATCTATGTATGTATGTATGTATGTATGTATGTATGTATGTATGTATGTGTGTATGTGTGTGTATGTATGTGTGTGTATGTATGTATGTATGTGTGTATGTATGTGTGTGTGTGTGTGTGTGTGTGTGTGTGTGTGTGTGTGTGTCTTTTCTAAATGTTTTAAAGCAGAGACCAACTACTATCTCTTTTCTTCTACCTGAAGCTCACCTGATAAACTAACCCTGAAGCCAGTAAGGTGGGCTCACACAAAAACTGGCCTTTTAGCCAGGTGGTAGTGGCGCACGCCTTTAATTCCAGCACTCGGGAGGCAGAGGCAGGTGGATCTCTTTGAGTTCAAGGCCGACCTGGTCTACAGAACAAGATCCAGTACAGATACCAAAACTACACAGAGGAACCCTGTCTCAAAAAAACAAAAACAAACAAAAAAACAAACAAACAACAACAACAAAAAAAAAACCTGGCCTTTTAGGGCTGGTGAGAGCGATTAGTGCGTAAGGGCACTGGCTTCCAAGCCTCATGGCCTGAATTCAACCCCGGGGGCCCATATGGTAAAAGAAAAGCTCTCACTCCTATAGGTTGTCCTCTCACCTCCCTACACTCTCCAGTGTGCATGCACACAATAAAAGTAATTTTAAAAACAAAATGGTCCTGCTGGGTGGTGGTGGCGCACGCCTTTAATCCCAGCACTCAGGAGGCAGAGGCAGGCGGATCTCTGTGAGTTCTAGGCCAGCCTGGGCTACACAGCTACTTCTGAAAGGGCAGCCAAGGTTACACAAAGAAACCCTGTCTCAAAACGAAAACAAAAACAAAAAGGTCCCTTTATAGTGTCATGTGCTTCAACAATTATTAATTTGTTCAATCTCCATCAAACCATCCAAAACAGTTCTGTCCTCATCCCCATTTGACAGAAAATAAAAGATGTAGAGTGACCGACCTGAGCAAGGCCACATGGCTACAAAGCAGAAAGCCAAGATTCCAACCCAGACGGTAGAGAGCAGAGGCCACGACTGTGCTGGCACTTGCAGAAGGGACTCCCCGTTGAAGCACTCTGGTTTTCCTCTCCATTCTCTCCCACTGCAATCTCACCAGCCAATTCAGAGCAGACCAACTGCAGAAGTAGGCTTGGCAACACGCTAACTTCCTAGGATACTCACTTTGAACATAGGCCTGACATGGTCCAAGTGTGTGGCGCTGGTAAATGGGGCTTTGGCATGGCTCACAGCCTCCATCAGAGCTTTGGCCGTTTTAGCCATCTGTTCCATCTCCATATTGTACAGCAGTCGCCGCTGCTTTTCACTAGCTACATCTGCAAAGAAGTAAGAGCACATACAGAGTGCTTGCCATGTGCCAGGAACTGCCTCAGAAGCCTTACATGATTGACTCACAAGTCTCCCGATCAGCTTGTGAGCCTGTTACAAATATTAACACTTTACAGATGGGGATGATGAAGCAGACTGGTTAGGTGTCTGGGTATGAATGCCTCACGGGGCTCTGAAGCAACAGAGCTGCGGTGTGGCTGGAGGAGTGGGGCTCTAGGTCCCGTGTTCTAGGCACCGCTCCTGAGCGTCTCAGACACTGACAGCACCACAGGCACTAATCACGAGTTCCAGTCACAGCTGATACAATCATCATGCGTTAGTTCTGTACAGCACTTTGGGGAGGACAATTTAACTCTTAGGGTATACAGTGTAAATTCCTTCTTGTTCCTAATTACAAATCTAGCAAGAATCAGATTATGAAAGAATCACATCATAATTAATTTAATCAATTACTATTCAGGTGTCTAGATATGCTAATTAAATTTATCACCAGCAGTGTACTTAATCATACTTTCTGATGTACTAAAAGGCAGAGCTGAGCCCCACTCCCAGACAAAGAACAACAAGCAACTAAGGACTGCCCTGGGGAGAACCAGTCTCCTCGAGTGTTGAGGAGTCAGCTCTGAAATCATATACTTACGAGCAACATTAAATGGCCTCAGCAGGTTGTATTTATATATTTGTGTGTTTATACATATGTGTATATATAACAATAACAATGAAAGAAAAAGAGGTCATGATCGGAGGGAATGAGGGGGGAGCCACAGGAGGGCATGGAAGGAGGAAAAGGAAGGGGAAAAGGATGCAATTATATTCTAATGGAAGTTAGCGCTGATGGGCAAGTCTGCAGTAGGCAGGCCTTACTCTGCTTGGTAGATTTGGTTGCAATTGTGTGCTCTTTTGTCTCCTTCATTGCAATCTTCTTGCCTTCTATTTCTTCGTAGATGCTAGACAGATACTCCTCTGGTAGGTCTTTACTATCATTGATACCCCGGTTCATTTTAATATATTGTTCTTTTGTCATTTTATTCTTTACCTGAAATTTAAAAAGAGAAAAACATTTTTACAACACTGAAATGCCCAAACAAATTCAGTCATGTCTGTGGCTACAATACACGAATTACAGGGTATCTTACCTGAGGGCTGTGCAAGTCTGTAGTTAGCATAATAATGGAGTATGCTAGGACATACGCAGTGTCAGCACTAGCAAACAGGGTTTGCCTGGAAGAGAAGAACCCAGATATGAAGCACGGCCACAGTGATGACAGCCAGGGAGAATGGCACAAAAAAGTGGGGACACAGGTCCCCAAAAGCAGGCCTGCTGCACCATATGATGTGGAGCCAGGGAGAGTCTTCTGGGCTATGGGCCACAGGAATATATTATAAGAACTCCGCTGGTTATGGCAGAGCCACCACCTGAAGGGATCAAGGAATTCCTCCAGAGGAAGCCAAATTCCAAGGAGCCTTTGGTGTTATTTGGCTTGTAATGTATCAACTGTCTTCTGTTATAAAAATCATGTGTGCCTTTATAACTTTCCCAATTGATTTTTTCCTAAGAATTGCTAACAGTGTGGACTGATCACTATTTGGACATATACGTTCGAGGTATTTGGAGAACAACCTCAGGAAAGACTTCTTCCCTCAGGCCCATCCGTTTCTTCTCATTTTAGCGCTGGAATCAGATATCTCCCTTAGCCACGTTCAAGGACTAACAGGAACAACAGTCTAAACCACCACATGCTAGTCTCCTGAATTAAGGTAAATTCCACAAGGAGACACTGCCTAGGTCAGGTGGACCTTAAGCAATAGCTTTGCACAATTTAGCTCGGACCCTCCTTTCTTCCAGCCTTACTAACTTTATAGACCTCTAATTCCTTACCTAACCACTTCTAGGAATATTTGGATAACCTTCTGTGCTAACAGCTATGCACAGTCAGAACCCCAGTTCAAGCCTCCCTGTAATTATCGTCATTGGCAGCATCCAGCCAGGTCCATCCACAGACGGAGGAAAGTACCTTATCAGAGATACCTCTGTACTCTCTAAGAACAGACTTAAGTGTCCAGACTACCTGTTTGAGAAGGCCTGGCGGATGTGTCAATTAAGCTTTATGTCCTCCCTTTCCAAAGTCTTATCTCTAGTTTTAGATCCACCCTTAACAATCAACTCAGAACTAAAGGATTCCAACTTACAGGTACATCTAGCTGTGAGGGAAGCTGCCTAGCAATGGAGCACACTTGCCAGAAACGGCAGGAGCAGAGATAGCTTGGAGAGATAAAGGTCAAAGGGATAAAAGGCAGTTTCATTTTCAGACGAAGACTAAACGGAGAAGAGAAAAGGGAATGAATGGAAGAACTAGATGGGTAAGAACTGGAGAGGAACAAACTGAGATGGGGAAGAACTAGATTAAAGGGCTAGAAGACAGTACTAGAGGAACGAGATGGAAGATGAGGAAGAGCCAGATGGGGAAGAACAAGATAAGAAAGAAGGAGATGGGAGAGGAGCTAAAATGGAAAAGAACTAGATGGATGAGAACCTAGATGGGGCAGAGCTGAGATGAGAGAACTAAGATAGAACTTAAGAGGACAGCAGATAAATATAGGAGAAATGTAGGAGAAATCAGGCAAGAAAGGAGTTAGGCATGAGAGCAGAATAGAAGCTGTGTAGAGAAAAAACTGACTCACAAGAATAAATGAACTAGGGAGTTTTGTGCATGTAGATTAATTTCCTACCATCAAAGATTAATTATCAGCTGGTTATAGATTCTTCCCAGACCCTGGGAGGGGACTATCGAGGGGCTGGGCTCCCATAGTCTCCGATACTTGTGAACAAGAATCATCACCAAACAAGAGTTAACAGTCCAGTATACAAAGGGAGCTAAGCAGCTTCAAGTAATTTTTAAAAAAGACTTAAGGAGCATTGTGGGCTACTAGAGTGACGGCAAACAAGCACGGGATGCCAGGAGATGCTCGCAAGTACCAAGCCTGCTAGAGACCATCCTGGAACAGTTGACTCCTTACCCTTTACATGCTAGGAGCTCCTTGGATCTCCACTTGAGAGCATCAGCCCTGGCACAGAAGCACCACATAAATTCTTTCTTGGTATTAGTTATTCACTGTTGCCATTACCTACTGTGGTACTTAACAGCAGAAGCACAAAGCAAAATATTTATATTGTTTTAAAGCACATGCCTGAGTTCTGACATTTTTGCCTTAGGCAAGGAAAGAAAGACAAAACCATGTGGACACTAAGCCACGTGACGTGTGAACTGAAGATGGAAAAACTGGTCTGTACAAACCACCGGAAAAGAGAAATCCCAAGAATAGAGCAAAAGGAGACTGATAGGGCCTGATCACTGACTGGACCAATAGAGCAGGGTCTCCAGGCCCATGGAGGGTACTCTTAAAGTTAGCAACATACCACTCCATCTTTACATCAGTTGTCGTGTCTGTTAGGTCTGCTCTGCCAACCAGACTGTCTCCTGGCCACACACTGGCAGGACTGGGACTGATTAATATGAAAATGGGACTGACCTGGGACAAAAGTGAGCAGTTCCCACAGCACACTCACAGTACCTTCAGACACTCAGAGCTGCACAGTGGAGGGAGGCCCATGAGGCCGAAGACAATTCAGACATCTTGGCTTGACTAGTTATTAGTTGACTAATTTTGGACTGGATTCTCAATCTTTCAGAGCCTCAGTTTCCCACCCATAACACAGGTCTGCCACATTCAGCATGATGCATAAGAGCAGAGATTAATGACACTTAGCTCCTTTCTAAGGTTTGGGTCAGGACACAAAGCAGTGGGTCTCATCAAGCTTCTCTGTACAAACATGTCATTATATTTTGTTCTCATGTCCCCCGTGCAGCCTGCCTCCTTCTGCAAGATCACCTGCATTCCATCACGCTTTCTACTTCTCACCCCAGTTAGGATCAAAACTTCTCCATTTCCTATAAAAACAGCAACTGACTATTAAGCAACTACAATTAGGGCTGCCGAGATGGCCCAGCAATTAAGGTACTTGTGTTGATGAACTGAGTTCAGTTCCCAGACAGATACCACCTAAGGCAGAAGGAGCGAACTGGTCCCAAAGTTGTCCTCTACCCTCCATATCTAAGTCCTGGCACTTGGGCCCTCCATATGCATCATCGTGCACACACACATACAACAAAGAACAAAATTTCAAACACCCAAGATAAAACCCAGTACTTGTAAGGTTTTAAAATATTACACAGCCACTTCTATATTTATCATCAGCATGTAATCAACAAACTCCTGTGTTCCACACTATGCTAGCGTTGGTTAGAGAAGAGGTACCACTCTCAAGTGAAGGAAAACTTGACCTTAGCTTTGTGGCTGCTCCCTTCAATGCTGGATGTTGAACCCAAGGCCCTATGCGGCCAAGGCAAGTGCTCTACCACTGAGCTCTATCCTCAGCCCTTGTTTTTGTTTTAAGACAAGGCAGCTTAGGGCCGCCTTCACCTCACTTCCCTTGTCTCTACCTCTTCAGTGTCAGCATGCCCAGCTAGCCACGAGCTCTTAGGCAAGTTACTTAACCTCTCTGGTCCCCAACCTCCTTGTCTGTATTATAGGAACACAAATAAGATGGCTGCAAATTCCCCCCCCCCGCCCCTCCCACTCATCTCCCCGCCCCCCTTACTGGGACCTAACCCAACCCAGGGCTCCATGAAGGCTTTGCTCACCCTCTTCCACTGAACTCCATCTCCATCTGTGTTTTTGGTTCTTTTATTTCCTTTAAACCTGGTACCTGGAATAGAACCCAGGGCTCCACACATGCTGAGCAAGGGCTCCATTACTGACCTCTGCCTGCTTAGCAGAGCCTGACTCTTACTGAACAGACACATTAGTGTCTTAGCAGAATTGCAATGATTAAACCCAAACCTCAAGTCAAGGTAAGTGTCCACAAGAAGGAAGAAGTAGTTGCCACAGTGCTCACCCTTGGTTACACTCTATGTATCGTGCGGCAAACTTCTCCATTAACCGATCAATCTTCTGTGCTTCCCCAGGCAGGCGGAAGCCTTCCAGGAATGTCCTCAGGGCTGAGACGAACTCTTTTTCACAGAAGTCCAGTTGGTCCACATAGGCATACATGACCTCTTTGTTGAACCTCGTGCTATCACCCAGAAATTCTCCCACCTGGGTCTGAAACACACAGATGCACTCCCATCTAGAAACTGATGGGGTGATGGCTGTGGTGGTGGTGGCAGTGGTGGCGGTGGCTGGAACACAAAGGCCCTCAAGTACCCACAGCAGCTGACTGCTGGGAAGCAGGGAAAGACTGCCGCTGCTTCCATATGGAGGACAGCTTGTCAGAGAAAGGGGAAGAGGAGGAGAACCATGAGGCTTAAAGATGGAGGAGCAAGAGACATACTCAGCCAGAGAAGAACTTCTAGTGGTCAAGGGCCACTCTGGACTCTGACACTGGCCCCCAAACAAGCAACTGTGGGTCAAAGCAGAGCCTGTTCTCATCAAGGAACGCTACAGGGCCAGAGGAGAGCAAGACTGTAGGAGCCAGCGTGCAAAGCAGTTTGCACTCAGGGCCATCCAAGCTGGAGGTATAAGTCAGTGAGATGCAACACCAGCCCATAGGGCCACATGCTGTGCCAAGCCCCGACTTACAGAATCCAGCCGCTCCTCCTGGTGCAGAAACTGGGCAATGTCCTCTACGTCTGTTCCCAGCATGCCTTGCTCTTGGAGAAACTGGATTCCCCGCTTGGGCTTCTTATTGAAGCTGTATCAAGAGGAGAGGAGACAGAACACAGGTGGCTGACTTCAAGCTCTGGAGCAGAGAGAAAGCTAGCAGCGATAAAGCAACTGTCCCACAGCTTTCCTAAATTCTACCATCAAGTTTTTTCATATTTGTTTATTAATTACTTATTCACATGTGTGCACATGTGATCAAGTATTGGTCCTCTACAACCTTTTATCATCTAGCTTGATGGCAAGCACCTTCACCCACTCAGCCATCTCAACAGCCCTGTTCTGGTTTGTTTTAGTTTTTTTTTTTGAAACAGGATCTCACTTTGCAGCCCAGGCTGGCTTCCAATTCACAGAAATCCACCTGCCTCTGCCTCAAGAGTGCTGGGATTAAAGGCGTGTGTCACTACACTTGGTCTTGTATTTTGTTTTTTGAGACAAGGTCCTCAATATACGACCCAAGTTGGCCTTGACCCCATGGAAACCCTCCTGTCTAAGTCTCCCAAGTACCGAGACCACAGTGAACCACCACACCTTAACAGCTCTTAATTTTTCACCCTGCCATTGCAGACTTAGCTACCCGTCAACCAAGTCACTCTCCCATCTTTAACAGAACCCTGGGCACTGAGCTGGGCACAGAGCCATCAGGAATACAGGACAGTAGTAACACAAAGTTCAGGCCACTGGTGAGACAGCAGCAAGTATGGGGACTTCTGACTCGATCAGGTGTGCTCCTCCTGCCTTCTCCCCCTTCTTCTAGCATCTACATGTGATGCTGCTGCTGCTGTAGTCCGACATCATGGATGAGTCACAGGTGCCCAGAAGAGCCATCATAACAGCCGCAAGCTGTCACTCTGGCCCGCCCATCCTTTGCTAAGTAGGTACTAGACATTTACTTTATGCTTTTTAGTAAGGAGAGGCAAACTAACTAATGGATAAGTTCATTTTGCCAAGTCCTGCACGGGAGAGGGACAAACACAAATAGGCAAGGGCCATGAAGACACACATGGATACAGACAGGGAAAACTGGACTGATTTGGTCAGCATGGCTATGGGAAGCCTCGCTGAAGAAGAAATAGTGCCCCATGTCTGAGGGATTAAAATGAACAAAGAGCACTAAGAGAACAAGGAGAGCTCTTCACTATGGTGACCAGGGGACTAAAAAACAGGCCATGTGTGCCAGTGTGCTGTTAGGAGATGAGGAGAGGGAGGGTGGGAGGCCCAAGCAGGATCAGCTCCTGGCACACAACAGGAAGCAAGGGAGGGTGAGGCTTACTTTATATTTTCAAGTTCAACTATCCCACCACTGTTCTCTTTGCAGTGAACTCAATAACAACTGTTATTTTAGTTGCCATGGGGAAAACAAAGCACCCCAGGGATCACCGGTGAGGCAGGAACACAGAGCTCAGCACTTCCATCCAAAGCCTGAGTGCTTCGCTTCAACTGTTAAAGGGAGCTTGCTCATTCAAAAGTAAATAGCACAGAAGATGATGTGCTAAAGTGCATAAGAGACTAGGAAGAGACAAAGAATGAGCAGTTACCACAAGGATGGTGTCACCGTGATGTGGAGAATGTTCTGAAGTTCCAAACGTGTGATTAGGAATGGTGATGCCACAAACTACAAATGGTTCAGAAAAACCCATGTGAGGCTAAAACAAACACAGTGACCCTGAGCTTTCTGCTCAGGGAATAGAGACAGTGGCTTCTTCCAGGTGCTTTTTGTTGGTTTTATTTTGTAATTTTTTTTGAGATTTTATTTATTGTTATTTTATGTGTATGAGGTTTTGCCTGCATGTTTTATGTCTGCAAGCCATGTGTGTGTAGTGTCCCTCAAAGGCCAGAAGAGGGCATCAGACCCTCTGGGATGAGAGTTAACAGATGGTTGTGAGCTGCCACGTAAGTGTGAACACTGAACCTGGGTCCTCTGGAAGAACAGCTAGTGCTCTTAACCAATGAGCCATCTCTCCAGCCCGTTTGGTTTTTGGAGGCTTTGTTTTCTCCGAGTTTACAATGTAGCCCAATCTAGTCTTGAACTCAACTCAAGGCTATCCTCCTACCTCAGCCTCTAAGGGGCTAGGATTACAGGCCTAAGCCACTATACCTGGCTGTTTTCTAAGGTGGGTTTTGTTATTAGAAAAGGAAGAAATCAGGCCTGAGCTGCACAGAGGCTCCTCCATACACAGCCTGTCTCCTCCTCTTATGTTCCCATGCTCTCCCACGCCTGGTAGCCAGTAGGCCCCGTCACAGGTATTTCCCCTGCAGGAGTCAGCCTCCAGGTCCTAGAGAAAAGGAAGCTTTGCCAAAAGCCCTGAGAGACGGCACAGCCCAGCAGCCACACTCACAGCTCGATGCCATGCTCAATGATTTCCTTCTGTTGTTTGATGACCTCAAACTGCTCTGGGTCATCCTGAATGGTTGTCTGGGTTCCCGAGGACACTGTGGACTCCACTGATGTCACACTACACCGTCTTGCCATGTCAAGGCCTTTTCCATCTCCCATTTCCTGATCTGGGAGCCGCTCCTGACCTGCAGTGACATAAAAGCAGATGGAACAAGTGTGGCTGAGCAAGCTCTGGCTTCGGTGCCCCTTCGTCAGACCTACCAGGGGTTTGCGTCCAAAGGGGCACAGGTGCCAAGCCTATCACTTTAAATACTTCCCTCAGCATCACACAGAAATTAGTTAACATAGAACTCAAACTAATTCTAAAATTCACAAATAAAGAAAATGCAAAAGCAAGACACTTGATAAAAAACATAAGGACTTGCCTTACCAAAATCCAAACTTCCACCACTCTACATAATTCAGGAATATGGTGTCTACGTAAGCATGGACAAACAAATGGAAGAGAACAGGAAGATTCAGCAAAATTCTCTGGACCCATGCCTGACTCGGGGTAGTGGCAGGAACGAGGCCAGGAATGGAGGCCCAGTGGGGCCAGGTCATAACACACAAGGGGAAACCTGCAATGTCTTCATGAAACTCCAGCTCCAGAGTCTGACACCTCTTCTGGGCTTCTTGGGCACCTGCACTTGTGTGCACATACTCATACATAGATACACATATACATAATTTTTTTTAAGTATGGCTGGAGAGATGGCTCAGCAGTTAAGAGCACTTACTGCTCTTCCAGAGGACCCAAGTTTGAGTCTCACATCAAATAGCTCACTCCAGTTCAGGGGATCTGGCCTCCTCGGGCACCCACACACATATGGCATACACACATGGAAAACAAAAATAAAACCTTAAAAATAAATGAAATAAAGTAAATCCTTCTGGCTGAGCAGCTCAGTGGTAAATCACTTTACTAGTATGCACGAGGCTCTAGGTTCAATCGTCAGTACTACAAAATGCAAAAAACCTTAAGTCCTTTTGTCAGAGTATCTTCTCACAGCTGCAGGAAAATAAATGAACACCCCCAACATTCTAGATGTATTAAAAAACACAAGCTTTACAGTAACTGCAGGTATTTAGGAAACACAACAACGCTTTGGCACAATTCCAGAATAACATATCCCACAGTGGTAAGCTGCATCTGAAGGGAGGAGTCACTCACGTTGCTCACTCACCCAGGGTGGCCTGGTGGTTGGGATTCACATACAGATCCTTGCTCCATTCCACCATGCACTTGAGAATGGACACAAGACACTCTAGGCCTTTCTTCCTCAGACTGAGCTCCTAGAGGCCCAAAGTGAAAAGTACAGAGTCTTAACACACTTTACAATGAGCATTCTTGGGCTCTTGGGCAGTCCTGTGAGGCTTCCAGGTAATCACTAACAATCAGTACTACTACAGACAAAACCCAGGGAACTATTAACAACTGACATGTGTTAATGGCACATCAAAAACCCTAGTCATCACTAATAGTGTCATCACTATAAGCATTCAAATATGACCTGTGTGACTTTGTAAGTGCAAAGGGTTGGTTGTATCTTTTTAAAATTGTCTCTGTGTGCATGCATGAACATGTACATATGTGCACACCTGTGGATACCAGAAGACAATTCGAGTATCATTCTCAGAAATGCCATTCACCTCCTTTGGGTCTCTCATTAGCCTGTAGCTCTAGACTAGCTGGTCAGCAAACTCCAGGATCCACCTGTCTCCACCTCCATAGCATACTGGGGTTATAACTGCATGACATCATGACCAGCTTTGTACATGAAGTCTGGGGATCAAACACAGGTCTTCATGCTTTCCAGGCAAGCACTTTACCAACTGCGCTATCTTACCAGCCCCATTAACTGAAGGGCTGGAGGGATGGCTAAGTATTTGCTGTACAATCACGAGAACCAGAGTTTGGACCTCAGCACCCAATAACAAGCTGGGTGACCAGCTCATGCCTGAAACCCTGGCTTTGTTAGGGGCAAGACAAGAGGCTTGCTGGAGATGCTGGCTTCCTGCCTAGCCAAAAAAATAAGAGCTCCAGCTTCAGGGAGACCCTACCTCAAAGGAATAGGCAGAGTGTGATGAAGGAAGGAAGGAAGGCAGGCAGGCAGGCAGGCAGGCAGGCTGGCTGGCTCTATTCATTGCTTGTGGAATGAAATACTATCAAGTAAAATAAAATCTGGTATTTTAAATAACAAAGTATTAACCTGTGATCTACAAAAAGTCAATTATTTAGTACATGAATAATTCTGGATAGAACACATACCCTAAATATCGACAACTGTATTTCATTTTAAGGTACACTACAGATAAATAAGAATACAATTTTACGGGCTGGAGAGATGGCTCAGTGGTTAAGAGCACCGACTGCTCTTCCAGAGGTCCTGAGTTCAATTCCCAGCAACCACATGGTGGCTCACAACCACTTGTAATGAGATCTGGTGCCCTCTACTGGCCTGCAGGAACACATGTATACTGTATACATAATAAATAAATAAATAAACAAACAAACAAATAAAATCTTTAAAAAAAATACAATTTTACTTAAATAGCGTTTTTGGTTTTTGAGATAGGGTCTCAACATATAGGCCAGGCCTGCTTGGCAATGCTGAACCTCCTGCCTCAGCATCCTGAGTGCTGGAATTATAGGCCTGTGCCACCACACCTGCTACAGAAGTAGAATGTCTTACACTTAAAAAACAAACACGAGTTATAGATGATCTCAAAAAAAAAATAAATAAATAAATAAAAAATAAAAATAGCTACTACAAATCTTTCTGTGGCCCTAAGGACCTAAGGCTCTGGCCTTCCCACAGGAAAAAGCCCAGATGCCAAGATTCTGCACATGCCACGCAGGGACTATAACGGGGCAGTCTCCTCTCTGCGGCCTATCACTTGACAACCCTCCTCTTCACTGTCATCTCACGACAGCAGAAGCTGTGTATCTGTGTTCTGCTCCCTAAGGGAGCCGCAAACCCAGGGACAGCCGTCTGATGGCACTTCACGATGCTTATCTCAATGAGCAAACTTTACAGACAACCATGCACCTTGGTGTGTTTACCTGTAGAGGCGTCATCCCCAGCTCATGTCCACTTCTTCCCTGAGCGATTTTGGATAAATCATTTACTAGACGCTCGAAAATGTTAGCAGCATTTAAGTCACAGTCATAGTTGACATAAATATCCACAACACACTGGGCATCTTGGAAAATAACACACACATATTAGAAATCTGAATCGAAGGTAAACGATACATTGTTTAATGTTTAATGTCATTTTTCAATATTGTCAGGATGGGTATTGAACCCAAGGCTTTATGCATACTGTACAAGAACTCTACCACTAAGCCTAGTTATTCTTTCTTTGCTAAAAATATACTCTGGAGCTTTTGTCCGAGGTGCTCACACCTTACACAGGAAATACATGTCAGAAGCATGGGGGTAGGGTAGTCTACTGTTCTTAGGCCTACCCACTTCTGTACTACCTGCTCCTAGGCACTCCGTTTCACCTTGTAAAAGTTCAGTTTCCTCATAAGAAAAGGGGCTAAAAGGGCTAGGTTGAGGTAGTGTTTGCCTATCTGCAGAGCCCTAGAATGGCAGACAATCCATTTAAATTTACCTCAGGCCCAGAGACAGAAGTACCAAAACTAATCTGCCATGATTAGTAAGTTTCTGGGATTTATAAAACTTGGTGCTAACATCAAAAGTCCCTGGCACACCAGCTTGAGCCAGTTATCCTCTACAAGAGAGGTGAGGTGGGCCTTTCTTGGTCAGTGTGAATGAAACCCCCCCCCCCTTTCTTTTTTTAAGATTAAAAAGTATATATTTTGCTGGTGGTAGTGGCATATGCCTTTAATCCCGGCACTCAGGAAGCAGAGGCAGGTGGATCTCTGAATTCAAGCCCAGCCTTGTCTACAGAGTGAGTTCCAGGACAGCCAGGGCTACAATAGAGAAACCCTGTCTTGGAAACCCCCACCCCAAAATATATTTTTTTTATTCATTTTTTTAAAAGTATGTGTAAGCTGGGTGTGGTGGTACACACTTTAAACCCCAGCACTAAGGAGGCAGAGGCAAGGGGATCTCTATGAGTTTGAGGCCAGCCTGAGCTACATAAGTAAGACTTGTCTCAAAAGGGGGGAAAAATGTGTATATGTTGGTTTGAAGGTTTATGCACATGAGTGTAGTGCCTAAAGAGGCCAGAAGAGGGTGTCAGATCCCCTGGAGCTAGAGTTACAGGCAGTGGTGAGGCACCTGATGTGGGTGCTGAGAACCAAACTTGGGTCCTCTATAAGAGCAGGAAGGGCTCTTCACAGCTGAGCCATCACTCCAGCCCTGTGAATGGACTCTTTAATGGAAGGATTTTCTCAATCATTCATTAAAACACTACAAAGAGGAACTGAAGATCTTGATTTGCACTTGGCAGACAAAAGCTTCAGTAACTGTTCTGAACTGTCCCCAGGTGAACGTACCTGCACAAATCCTTGTCAGGGTCTGAATGACCATCCAGCGGTGCTCGAAAGAACTTGTGGATGTTTCTAGAATGTTCAGGAAAATCTCTTTGAAAAAGACCTGTGTGGCATGAAGACAAGGGAGGAGCAATGAGCAGTCTCCATTTAGGACCCAAGATGCCAACAACTTAGGGCCAGGCAGCTCTTATACTATGTGAGGCAGCCTGGGCAGAGGGCAAAGCGGGGCACACACTTGCTGAGGGAGGCCAGCCTAGCTGATGGACAGTTAGCAGGCGCTCTACCAGAGAAGAGGAGCTGGTACAGGGCCCATGTGTTGTGATTTAAGAAAAACTAGAAATTTATATGTGTGCAATATAATGTTTTAGTCTGACAGCTAATTCAAATTATTTCAAACAATTTGAGCCCAGACAGACATTGGGGTGGAGGAGGGGTCTCATCTGAGAACACAGACCATGACCTTAAATCTCTGGCGAACAGAACGTTTCTGACAAGGTCTTTCCCACTCATTCAGAAGTCCCACTAGGAGGCTAGCTAGTAAAAGGGTACCTTACTATGGTGGCTAGGCCACCAGCAGCTTACTTGCTCGCTTTTTTTGGAGACAGGGTGTCATGTAGCCCAGGCTGGTCCCAAGTGAACTACATAGCCTGGGTTGTCCTTGACCTCCTGATTGCTCTGCTTCTAGCTCATGAGTGCTAGGATTACAGGCATGTGTCATGCCTGACTCACAAGCACGCTTCTCATCTGGCATTAATGTCCCCAAATAAAAACACTAACTGAAGTATGTACCTCTATCTGCATTTTCAAGTGCATCTTGAAGTTTGAAAGAAGAGTAAGAAAAATAGCAAGTGAGAGCTCGAAGACATCAGGCACTGAGGACACGCCATTCTTGGACAGGGCCACACACAGGTACTGCTTAATGGCAGTGACGAACATCTCGTGGCTCCTGAAGACGGGGCCAGCGTTCTGCAGCACAGAGAGCAGCAGCTGCAGGGAAACCACCTTGGAACGCAGCTCATGGGACCTGCAAAGGCAACGACAGTCAGTGGTGGTGTGCTAGTGGGAGGGATGTTAGACAGGAGGTTGCTTTTTGCTTTGTTTTGAGATAGGGTACAGCTGTGTACAGTTGACCTGGAACTTGTGACCCTGCCTCTGCTTGCCAAATATTGGCACAGACCCAAACAGTATGTTTCTTGAAAAGCCTTTGATCTTTTACCAGCTACTGTGTGACCAAGGATGACCTTTAACTCCTGACCTTCCTGCCTCTGCCTCCCAAGGACCGGTATTAGAGGAATGCATACCATGCCCAGCCAAGCAGAACCTCCAGAGACCAATGATTTAAGAGTTAGAAACAGGACCTCTATGCCAATAGGAGGAAGGCAGAGCGTGAGATGGGTCCCTCAGAACTTGCAGGCCCTTTGAGAACAAGACTGGCCAACTCCTACTCCTTTTTGTCTGTTCCCAACACAAAGTGGAAAATGGGCAGAACAAGGTGAGAGGCAGTTCTGGAGAGGCAGCTCTAGGTGGATCCCTGCATGCATTTACTTCACAATATTCTCCTGGAGATTCAGCTCCATACTCTTCTCTCCATCTGCCACCAAGACAGGGCTGTGATAACGCTATCAACCTCACAGGCTCTAGAATCACCTAGGAGATAAGCCTCTGAGCATGACTATTAGATTAAGTTAATTAAGGGGAAGACTGACCCTTAATATGGGTGGTGCCATTTCACGGGTGAGGATCCTAGACTGCATAGAAAGGAGGGAGGGGCCAAGCACCAGACCATCATTCTCTTCTTCCTGACGGTGGATCCAAAGTGACCAGCCGCCTACTACAGCTCCTGCTGCAGGAAGGCGGAGGGAGACACTGCCAGCCGCTGCCATGACAAGCAGCATGTGAAGATGCCAGTAAGCCACAAGCCAGGTGGCAAGGTATAGATTTATAGAAATGGATTAATTTAAGATGTAAGAACTAGATAGCTAGAAGCCTGAGCCATTAGGCCAAACAGTTTAAATAATATAAGCATCTGTGTGTTTATTTTATAAGTGGGCTGTCGGACTGCCGGGGCTTGGCGGGACCCGGAGAGAAAACTCTCCAGCTATAAGCCACAGTAACTCTTCAGTGTCTGTCAGGACTGTTGTCACAGCAATTAGAAAGTGCCCACTCCGGGGTTCTTTATTCACCAGTCTCACAGACCCCTCATCACTATCCCAAGGCAAGGTGGTTAAGAAACTGAAAATCCACCAGTTACACTGGTGCACATTTTTAATCCCAGCACTTGAATAGCAGAAGCAGTTGGATCTCTGTGAGTTAACAGGCCAGCCTGGTCTACATAGCAAATTTCAGGCTAGTCAGGGCTACAAGGTGAGACTTGCCTCAAAAAATCAGTAAACAAACAACAACAATAAAAAAGAGCACTGGGGCCAGTTGTGGTGGCACAAGCCAGTAGGATTTGCTGAAGGAGGCAGAGGCAGGAAGACCACGAGTTCCAGGCCAGCCTGGGCTACACATTTAATTAAAAAAAAAAAAAAAAAAAAAAAAAGCCGGGCGGTGGTGGCGCACACCTTTAATTCCAGCACTTGGGAGGCAGAGGCAGGCGATCTCTGTGAGTTCGAGGCCAGCCTGGTCTACAGAGTGAGTTCCAGGACAGGCACCAAAACTACACAGAGAAACCCTGTCTCAACAACACCACCACCACCAAAAAAAAAAAAAAAAAAAAAAAAAAAAAAAAAGCCCTGGGGAGATGGCTAAGTGTACTTGCTGCTTGAAGACTCAGGTTCCATTCCCAGCACCCACACGGCAGCTCACAATCATATGTACCTCCAGTTCCAGGGCACTCTCTTCTGATTTCCAAGGTCACCAGGCACACACCTGGTACACATACATACATGTAGGCCAAACACTTATACACATTACATAAAATCAATAAATCTTCAGGGCTGGAGAGATAGCTCAGAAGTTAAAAGCACTTGTTGTTCTTGCAGGGGATCCAGGTTCAATCCCCAGCACCCGCATGGTGTACATACATGCATATAGGCAAAACATTCATATGTACAAAGTAAAATAAATAAAGCTAAACAACAATAAAGAGAAATGAAATTTTTTCTAGCTGGGTATGGTAGGTAAATTCCTGTAATCCTAGTACCTAGGAAGTTGGGGCAGGAGGATGCTGACATGAGCCAGGTCAGCCCAAGTTACATAATGAGAAGCCGTCTCAGAAGGGCAGCCGCAGGGAAAGAAGTGGCTCGGCAGGTAAGGGCACCTGCTGCCTGATGAGCTGAGTTCAATCCCTGGAACCATGTAAAGGTGAAGGAGAGAACTGACTCCACAAAGTTGTATAATGATTTCTGCAAGAGCACAACAGTACATCCATCACACACAAACACAATCATAACAAAGTCTGAAAAACGGAACACATTTTCCTAATGGTTGTCATGATGCTCAACAGGACTGAGGGTTAATGATGGGCAGTCAGGACAGCACAGCAGAGACTGGACAGTGCACTGCCCTGGACTCAGAACAGCATCCATCTCATTTCACCCGTCAGCCCTGGAGCTGCCCTGCAGTAAAGGACATAAGATCTAAAAGCAGCTTTCTGGCTCTAAAGAAAGCCAGTTTTCTTCTCTTTACAGTACAGACACTGTGGGTCAGCTACTTCACTGTGGAGAGACACTAAGCTTAGACACTCGGCTCTGGGGCTTAAATCTCTGTTCAAGGAGCTGAGGTTTCTAACCTGGGCCAGGAATGGAGTCTGCAGGCATCTTGTCCCTTCATAGATTCACAAGCAGATTAAGCCCATCAGTCAGTAAAAAGACAGCACGAAGTCCATGCTGTTTTCAACACACAAACCAAGAGCAAATCTGGGTAAGACTCTGGATAGTGGAGGCATGGCAAGGAAGTGGGGTGTGTGCAGGAACTGCTTGGGTCTGGAAAGCTGTGAGACCATCCCACACCAACACCATAGGAACCAGGAGAGGACAAAATGCAGAACACAAACCCCCAGGTCACGGGCTAGCAGGAGGCCATAGCTGCCGTGAGCTTACTTTGGATCTGGGGGTCCTTCCCCAAGAGGTTTCATGGACAGCTTGCACAGGGAGCGAAACACCAGGAAGGCGTCCTTCTGTAGAATGTGAGAGAACCTAGCAGTCACTTGTTGTCCTTGAACATCTGGTTCCTATGGTGAGAAACAAAGGGAAATCCAAGAAGAAAGGGAGTTATATCATAGAAACCTACATTCCTGTATTTATTCAGTTGGGACATGGGGAGGGGGGAGACACAAAATACATGTCAGGGTTGTGTCATCAGAGCAACTGTAAAACCTTGTCATTTATTCTTTAAAGTCTGTGTGAAGCCAGGTATAGACACACACCTGTCATCCCAACATTGGGAATGGAGGCTGAGGATCAGGAGTGCAAGTTCCTCCTCAGCTACACACTGAGCTGAGTTCAATGGGACTGTTTAACAACCTGTCTCAAACAAACAAAAAAAACAAGCAAACAAAAGAAACAGCCAGGCGGTGGTGGCACCCACCTTTAATCCCAATACTAGGTAGGCAGAGGTACGTGGATCTCTATGAGTTCAAGGCTAGTCTGGTCTACAGAGCCAGTTCCAGGACAGCCAAGGCTACACAGAGAAACCCTGTCTTGAAAAACAACAACAACAAAAACAAAAACCAAAAACCAAAAACTAAAAGAATTCTGAAGCAAAGTGATTGGGAAAAAATGACATGCATTTCAAAATCAACTTAAAAATTTACATTTTGCCAGGTGTGGCGGTGCACATTAATCCCAGCATTGAGAGGCAGAGGCAGGCAGAGCTCTGACTTCAAGGCTAGCCTGATCTACTGAGTAAGTTCCACACCAGCCAGGGATATCAGACCCTGCCTCAAAAATTAAGTAAGTAAATAAATAAATAAATACATTTAGGGGATAGAGAGAGAGGTGGCTCATTGGTTAAAAGAATGTGATGCTTTTCCAGAGGACCAGGGCTTGATTTCCAGGACCAACATGAAGGTTCACAACCATCTGTAACTCTAATCCTAGGGAATCTATACCCTCTTCTGCCCTCCCCAATCACCAGGCCATGCATGTGCTGTTCAGACATTCAGGTAGGAAAAACACTCATACACATATAAATAGACTTAAAAAATTACATTTAAGCAAATATTTACAACATATAACAAAGGTCAATATAGCCTTTACACATAGAGATTCTTAGAATGGATTAAGGAAATATAGAAACCCTCCTCCCAAATGAAAACTGGGCAAAAAAACATGAGTAAGGAATCACTAAGAAAGCCAAATATAGGGCTGGAGAGATGGCTCAAAGGTTAAGCGCACTGGCTGCTCTTCCAGAGTTCCTGAGTTCAATTCCAAGCAACCAAATGGTGACTCATAACCAACTAAAATGAGATCTGGTATCCTGTTCTGGCCTGCAGGCATACATGCGGGCAGAATACTGCATACATAATAGATAGATAGATAGATAGATAGATAGATAGATAGATAGATAGATAGATAAATGAATGAATGAATGAAAGAGAGAGAGAGAGAGAGAAAAGAAAAAAAAAGCAAGCCAAATATAAACTAAACCTAGCTGGGTGTGGGGTCATATGCCTTTAATGCCAGCACAGGCAGAGGTGGGTGGATCTCTGTGAGTTCCACAAAGTGAGTCCAGGACTGCCAGGGTTGTTACAGAGAAACCCTGTCTTAAAAAACAACAACAATAAACAAACAAACAAACAAACAAAAAGAAAACTAAACTTAACTAACGTTATTACTGGCCATTAGGGTGGGACTGTCCTCCTGTCAGAATATAAAGATTCAAATGAATGCTGTCACTCAATTTTAACGAAGGAAGAGAAAATGGCTTTTGAAAGACTAAGGGAGGAAGGGCAGGACCTGAGTAGTGCCTTCCCAGGAGACCAAAGGCTGAATCAGCATTTGTCAGGAGCAGCCTTGGGGGGTGTGTGTGTGTGTGTGTGTGTGTGTGTGTGTGTGTGTGTGTGTGCGCGCGCGTATGTGTGTGTGTGTGTGTGTGTGTGTGTGTGTGTGTGTGTGTGTGTGTATCCCAGGGTGGCCTGGAACTTGGCACTGCTTCAGCCTCCAAAGCGTGGGCCTGTCGGGCACGCGTTATCATGTTCAGTTTAAAACATTCCCTCTCTTGTGTATGTGTATATACACTTTTAAAAAACATTAAATTCAGTTACATTTCACTCTGGACCAGAATCTAACTCATGGTGGACAAGCACTCTGCTTCTGGGATAATTCCACAGCCTACAGCTTCCAACTCCTGTGACACTGCTTAGAGAAATTAACCCTTAAAAAGAGTGAAGGGCTGAGGAGATGGCTCAGTGGGTGAAGTCATGCACACAAGCATGAGGACCCGAGTTCAAAGCTGCAGCACTCACATCAAAGTCAGGTATGGTAGCATGTGTCTGTAATGCTGGTGTTGGGAGGTGTAGACAGGTAGATCCTGGGCTTGCTAACCAGCCAGTTTAGCCAATCACAGATTTAGTTAGAAACTCTCTCCCAAAAAAAGGTGGAAAGCAACAGAGAAAGATACCCGGCATTGACTTCTGGCCTCCACATAAGTACAGGCAAGAACATGTGCACATATGTATAACACACACACACACACACACACACACACACACACACACACACACACGCATACATGCACACATATACACACACACACGCTTGCACACACAACACATACATGCACACATAAACGCGCACACACACATAGAATTAGGGATATATATGCATATAAGAGGCAGAGGTAGACAGGTCTCTGTGAGTGTGAGGCTAGCCTAGCTACATAGTGAGACTTGGTCTTTAAAAGAAGAAAGTTCAGTAGTGATGGTGTATATAACCAACATTAGAAAAGTAACTCTGCTTTTTTTTTTTTTTTTTTGGTTTTTCGAGACAGGGTTTCTCTGTGTAGCTTTGCGCCTTTCCTGGAACTCACTTGGTAGCCCAGGCTGGCCTCGAACTCACAGAGATCCGCCTGACTCTGCCTCCTGAGTGCTGGGATTAAAGGCGTGCGCCACCAACGCCCGGCAAAGTAACTCTGCTTTACAGCGCATGAGACCAACCCCTGCATGGCCCTCTTGCACAGCCACCTCTCTGACAGAGCTCTTATTCTGCATCTTTTAAAAGCCTGCAAACGGAAGGGTGTCCATAGGGATACGGGATGCGCAATGGCAGTAACATACCAGGTTATCTGCTGAGGACAGCGACTGCCTGTCGTCGGCTATGCCATTGGTCTGTGAGTTCTCATCGACCCCTGGCTGGACAGCGTAGTCCTGGCACTCCAGGGCACCCAGGACTTGGTCGGGCTCCGTCAGACCATGTTTTTCTGCTGCTTCTTAAGACATAAGTACAAAGTCATTATCCAGTGAGCGTACCCCAGAAGGCCGCCTGAACCAGACAGCACATGCTCACAGACTCAGTTCCGCGTGCCCCTTCTTCCTCAGCCCCCACAACACGGCGGTGCTTAAGCTTCCTGCCTGACTCTCATCCACAAGCTCACTGTCAGGGCCACAGCAGTGCGTAACTCCCCGAAGGGGTTCACTCACAACCCCCGCAAAGCCATGGATGCAACAGCCCTGCCCACCCCTCACTTCTGAAAAAGACTAGAAGTAGCAAAACATGAAAACAAAGATTTTATTTAAAGAGTCAGGGTTAGTAACATAAGAATTCAGACACAGTTTAAAAGAACAAAAACCAAAAAAACTCAAGTCACAAGGAAAAAACAGACTGGAGCTTCCTGGAAACCATGTGAAAAACAGACATTACACAAATTTCATCATTCAACTAAAGAAAACATATCTGATACCAAGCAAAACAATGAATATGAGAGGAATCTGTTACAGATTTCTTCATATATGCATGGGACACTGAAGAACTTAATAAGCAGTCTTAAAATATGCTGTTTTGTTTTGTTTTTGTTTTTCGAGACAGGGTTTCTCTGTGTAGCCCTAGCTGTCCTGGAACTCACTCTGTAGACCAGGCTGGCCTCAAACTCAGAGATCCTCCTGCCTCTGCCTCCTGAGTGCTGGGATTAAAGGCGTGTGCCATAATACGCAGTTTCAAAATGTTTTTCTAAATAGATAAATATTTTAAAATTATATTTATTTATTGTGTGTGTGTGGGGGGGGACAGAGGACAACTTGTGGGAGTCAGCCTCTCCTTCCACTATGTGGGTATCAGGGACTGCACCTAAGTCCTCAGGCTTGGTGGCGATACAGCTTTCCCTGCTAAGGAATCTCAATGGCCAGCCACAGTTTTATAAAACATCTATTTACTTGACATGTTATCGACCCAGTGCTGCTACATGATAGGCTGAGGTGTGATGGGCAACCCGGACTGTAGGACAGATGGCAGGGCTACTGCTGCTCTTTACAGGCCTTGCTACAGAGCTAACTAAGTGCTGGGCTCTCAGGAAGAACTTGGCTGCACTCTAGTTAACAACATGAAGGCTCAGAGATGTGGCTTTCCAACTATGACAGTAGACTGGGATGTAACTCAGTGGCACTGTGGCATGTGTACGGCCCTGGATTCAATGTCCAGCCTGGAACTCACTATGGGTTCTCCTGCCTCAGTCTCCTAAGTGTGGAGGAATAGGCATGGGCCCCAACACTCCTATAGAAATGAATGTAAAGCGTGTCTCAGTGTGGACACATACATATAAAGAACTCCCAACATTTTATTAAAAGGAATGAACATTTCCATGCCTCACATACTCAACTACATAATCATTTGTGTTCTACTATATCTTTCATTTAAAATATGATGATTGTAACCTGCTACCATTTTTTAAAAATTTCTTGTCCAATTAACAGCACTGGAACAGTGTTCAACATGCAGCCACTGACTGAGTTTGGGGCAAAGACAAAGGAAACAGCATCAAGGCTAGCGCATATAAGCTGACCAGCACTGAGCGCACCATGAGAGGTGGGACTGGAGGCTCCCAATGAGCACCACTTCCCTGTGTGCCTAACACCCACTGCCGTGTGGACTGCACACATAAACATCTGCCTTGAAATCTTAGCAGCTCTGATGCAGAAGACACATGGAGTGGACCCCTCTGTCTCCAGGTAGATAGAGCATCTAATACTGCCTATACTGTAGACTATGGTCCCTCACCTCAACCTAGACAGAACAGAACCAACTACTGTGACCAGATCACAGCTCAGCTGTGTGTCAAGTGCAGGCTGGGAGGCAGCAGCAACTCAGTTTCCAAGAGCTCCATGAGTTCACTGGGGAGAACCTCTAACCAGATGCTTCCTGAGGGGCTCCACGAAGGAGAAGGCGTGAGGAAAAGCAGGGCTGTCCACTCACCTTTCACAACAGATGTGACCACATCCTCTAAGATGTCCTTCACCACCTCCTGGGCTCCATCATCAGTGCCTGCATACACCCCAAACACGAACACACAAAGGGTGTATCCAGGGAAAAGAAAGGAAGGAGAAGGAGATTATGGCAATGGCCTTCTAGAGTCCCGCTCTAGAGGGCAGAGGTGCAAATGTGTTCCCTCCACCACCAAATCTTCAAGCAGAGAGGACCCCTCAGATGCAGAACTCAAGGGAAGGATCTGCTAGGATTTCAAGTCTCATTCTCAGCAGCACTGAAACCACCCTGTCCTGACCCCTTCTCCTTCCTAAGACCCAGCTGCTCAGCCCAGGCCACCCCATCCCGAACCCTGAGCAAGAGCTGCTCTGCATCCTAGCAGAACTAAGGATGGGCTTCTCTGTGCCTGCACCAAGCTCCTGACCATGGAGCTCTGGCGAGTGCCATGTTGGGCTCCCTGAGTCAAGCCTGCCTAGAATTCAGCATGAGCTTTCTAACCTGACACTTGAGGACTGACTACATTTCAGATGAAATTATTCTGCCAAATGGCAAGAGGTCCAACATCTCTAACTATTAACTGCTTATTTTTTTTAGAAAATTAGTCCCAGAGAAGAGCTTATGGAGTGAACAAGCTCCAACTAGATATGTGGAAGTGACATCAGAGGTTAGAAAACACTGCACTGAGCAAAAGGCACCAATCATCTTGAATGAGCAAACCAAAGAGTGGGAGAGGGCCTGCCTCAGTGAGGACTCTCAGTCCACCATCACTTCTGCCAGACCTGGGCTTGGTCTGAGGTTCTGCGGAACAGTGCTAAGTATTTTCATTTTCACCTGTCACTGAACACCCATAACCAAATCCACTCAGTGAGATTACTGACATCATATCCTTTTCTTGGAGAGCAAAAAAGAACCTGAATGGAAACTGAGAAATGACCCAACCACAACCAAAATCTTCTAAATTCATTTCTTTACCTCAAAACCATGATTTAAACTGGATTACAGTTCCCCAAATCTCTGTTTGAGTTTTTACAGCATCCTTCATGACCTTTGCCCCATTGATACTCCACTTACATCATCACACATGCAACAGCACTCAACTTACCTTAAACAATAAATCCCACAAATATCAGTGTAAAAGGTGCTAATTATACTGTAGCAATACATGTTAAAGTAAGTCTGTAACTACTAAAATACAAATTGCTCACTTACCAGCCATATAATCATCTACACCATGATCTGTAAACATTAAGGCTAGATATTTCAGAACTGGCTTTTCCCCTTTTTGGTACTGAGGATTGAACCAGGGCCTCACATATTGGACAAATGCTCTACCATGGAGCTCCACTCCAGCCCATGACTGGGTCTCTAAGTTCCTGTTTAGTTCCAACACACTGATGTAATGACTTCATAAAATTATGCTGATCATTTCTAATCTGTGCTGTCTGCTTCACAGCACCCTGTTCAAATTCAACACCCAAGAGACAGGGAGTCGTGTTATTAGAGGCGTGTTATTAAAGGCTTAGGTGGCTCAGTGTGACCAAAGGCCATAAAATGATGGCTGACATAAGCAGGCTTGCAGGTGTGTGTTGTTTAGCTGCGAACTGCTCATAAAACTTTGAATCAGCTGCTAATAATTGTTAACTGAAAGATTGCTCAGTAAGTAACACATCTGGCTTCTATTAAAAAACTTGAACCTAGGCTAGGTGCTGGTGGTACACACCTTTAATCCCAGCACTTGGGAGGTAGAGGCAGGCAGATATCAGTGAGTTTGAGGCCAGCCAGGTCTACAAATCGAGTTCCAGGATGGCCAGGGCTCTTACACAGAGAAATCCTGTCTCAAAAAACAAAAAAAGAAAAAGAAAAAACAAACAAACAAAAACCAAAAAACCCTGAAGCCAAAGGTGGCGGTGGTGCACGCCTTTCCTTTAATTCCAGCACTAGGGAGGCAGAGGCAGGTGGAGCTCTGTGAGTTCGAGGCCAGCCTGGTCTACAAAGTGAGTTCCAGGACAGCCAGAGGTGTTACAGAGAAATTCTGTCTCGAAAAACCAAAACCGAAAAACCAAAACCAAAAAACAAAACAAAAAACCCAGACCAAAACAACAACAACAAAAAACTAAAGCCAGGCCAAGCATGGTGACTCAAGCCTTTAATCCCAGTATTCAGTAGGCAGAGGTAGGTTGATCCCTGTGAGTTCGAGGCCAGCTTGGTTCATATATCAAGTTCCAGGACAGCTAGGTCTACATAGTGAGACCCAGTCTCAGGAGGAAAAGAGAGACAGAGAGAGAGACAGAGAGACAGAGACAGAGAGACTGAGACTCTGTCTCAAAACAAAGAACAGTAAAACCATCGCTGAAGGCAGGCCGGGGGGGGGGGGACGGGGTAGGCTGCATCACTAACTATAGGGAAGTTTAAAGCAGAAAGGTCACAAGTTAAAGGACCCATTAATCCCAGGACTTGAGGGGTAGAAGCAGATGGATCTCTGGGGGTTCCAGGCCAGCCTGGTCTACATAATAGGTGCCAGAGAAGCCAGAGCTAAAAAGTAATACCCTGTCCAGGAAAGGAGGAAGAGGAAGAGAGAGTGGTGGGAGAAAGAGAAGAAAAAGGAAGCGACTCTTTTAAAAAAAGACCACAGAGAACTGTTTCACACAAAAGTAGATTCAATAGGGGCCTAAAGTGAAGGCTCTGGAGATGTGTGCTTGGCCCGCTTCCCAGGGTGGGGATTTGAGTCCCTCAAGCTCCCAAGCCTCCATCCCTCACCGTAAACATCGAGTGAGTGTGCTGGGAGAAGGCATTCATGCACCTCCTAAGGAGGACTGCTCATTCCTTCACCTATCTGGCCCCAGAGACTAAATCCAAAATGAAAATTTCCAACTAACCAAATAGAAAGCACTTCTAATTAGCCACAGACTTTGCTATTTTTCATTTCCAAAAAGAACAGTGAATTGTCCACATCACCATGGACCTCCTTTTCCCCCCTGCAGATTTCCACTGAAATCGCAGCAGGGTTGCCCCTTTCTGAGTCTTCCTATCATACCTTCTCACGGGAGCCTGGCAAGGGTCAGGCTGGACCTATGAGTGCCCCTGTGCAAACACAACAGTTGGTCTATATCCATAGGCTCCACACCCACAGAACTAAGGAAATGCAGGAAAACACATCTGTACAAACATGCAGAGGTACCCCCACCATCATCACTGCCAAACAATACAGTTCACCATCTGCACAGCACTGACTTGTACAGGGCAGCCTAATTCACAAACAGGAGAGTCAAGTTAACATACAGAAGGATGCCACATAATGCTCTTTATCACCATGACAGACAGCAACAAGGCCATCACCAGATGACCACACTTCCTTCCCTGACCTTGGCCCAGGACTGAGTCAAAATAAAACTCTTTTCTTTATAACTTAAAAAACTAAGCCTGAGCCGGGCGGTGGTGGCGCACGCCTTTAATCCCAGCATTCAGGAGGCAGGGCAGGCAGATCTTTGTGAATTCGAGGCCAGCCTGGTCTACAGAGCGAGATCCAGGAAAGGCACAGAGCTACACAGAGAAGCCCTGTCTCGAAAAAAACTAAGAAAAGAAAAAAAAAAGATAACTATATTATAGGGTTGGGAATTTAGCTCAGCAGTAGAGCGGTAGTAGAGGTCCTAGGTTCGGTCCTCAGCTCCGAAGGAAAAAAAAAAAAAAAAAAAACTAAGCCGGGTGGTAGCATCATCAGTCCTGTAACTGAAGCAGAGATGACATCAGCTGAAAAGACAGGTCAGATACACAGTGTAGAGCAAAGAACGTGAGAAGCATTAGAACCACCCAGGAAGACAAGGTCTGGATAGCTGAAGACTTTTGGATCTGGTTCAGACCACTGGCTCAAGAGGAGGTGCAGTTATTCCTAATTTTATGCTTAATAAATCATTTACTGTCTGATTATAACCAAGTCTGGCATATTATTTTGTTTAAAAATGGAAACAAAGCCGGGCAGTGGTGGCGCACACCTTTAATCTCAGCACTCAGGAGGCAGAGGCAGGAGGATCTCTGTGAGTTGGAGGCCAGTCTGGTCTACAAAGTGAGTTCCAGGAAAGGCGCCAAAGCTACACAGAGAAATCCTGTCATGAGAAAAAAACAAAAACAAAAACAAAACGAAACAAAAAGCCTGACTACATGAGTTCTATCCTCAGCAGAGGACTGACTCCCACAAGCTGCTGTCTAAGCCCCTATAGGTGCCCTGTGATACATGCATATCCATGCTCATACACCAGTGCACACAAATTTAAAAAAATTTTAAGCAAACAAACAAAAAAAAAGTGAATTTTGTTTGGTGACTAGAAGACAACAAAGGTGTCTCCAAGCCATCGACCTGTCTGTTCACATGCCTGCCCATCTGGGGTGCTAGCTCCTCACAGGGGCTATGCATGGTACCAGACTGCCAAGTACTAAGTGATTAATCACCTAGTTAACTCCCTGTGGAGACCAAGGGCCCCAAACTGCACCCACTGTGATAAGGCCCACAGGAGCAGCAGTGGGCGGCTCCATTCCAGGACTTCCATCAGGCCTCACTGGCCATGCCCCATGTAGTAAGGGGAAAGGGGAGGCAAAAAAAGAAGGCCTAGAATAGACAAGCTGCCCCTAGGGCTTTCTTTAACTGCTAGCCCACCCTTCCCAGTGTGTCCCACAAGCCCAGAAGGTGCCCACTCACCCCTGGAAGGCTCGGCTGAACTAGAGAATGATGAGCCTCTTGCTCGGTGAGCCTCTCCATTTTCTGAGCTCGATTTCCCTAGGCCACTCCTGGCATGATCACCGTTGGGCAATTCTGTTTTTTCAGGAGTTGATGGTTTGCTCTGGGCCTGGCTCTGCTTCAATCGGCTGAATTTAGGAGATCCTGCTGTGGCCTGGATCACAGGGGACTGAGGTTTAGACTGGATTGGTTTTTCCAATTCTCTGGCCTCCTGTAACTAAAACACAATAGAGAAGGAGTCCATCTAAATGGTTCTAGCATTTTAGTAAGAAACAAAAATTACAGCAGACTATTGTTTTAAAATTTTT
>CABHPR010142269.1:4517-42230 GCA_902168415.1 Peromyscus melanophrys
ACACACACACACACACACACACACACACACACACACACACACACACAAACACACACACACACACACACCCTCTTAAAGGATTTATATTGATTGCACACACCTTGGTTGTGTACTCCACTGATGGGCTACTCAGCCATCCAGATGGGCACGGGGCACACAAGACAGGCCAAGGAAGGCACCACGTCTTTGTGGAACTGAGTCTATTCTTGGCTTTCTTGCAGTTCTTTCTCTGTCTTGTTTTCTACCTGCCCCTACTATCTGCCTCTTAGCTCTTTCCATGAGGCTGCCAGGCACCCTGATGCTTCTCTGAGTGTAGCCCATGAAGGAATGATGAGAGAAAGAGAAAGCATGCAGGAAGAGATATAGCAAGATGACAACTGGAGTCCCTTGGGAGCTCTTCCTCCCCATAAAAAGAGAAATTGACATATCTTAGAGATGGGAAACCCAGGGGAAGGACTGTGGTCTCCCTGAGTGCATGGAAATTATCCAAGATTTCATGTCATTCGCTTTCACTTAGGCGTCCTGTGAAGGGGGTTATACAGATCCAAAACAGAAAAAGAAAAGCTTGACACAAATATCCCTAAAGTTTTTAACGAAAGCTTCCAATTTTTTACAGTATTTTGTTAACTTAATTCTATCTCAATACAAATACAAAAAGATAAAAAAAGATTGAGCATCATTCAGCATGTTTTTGCAATTTCATATAACATCCCCTCTCATACATCACAGATATGGAGAGACGGATACTGATCTCTCATTTCTCAGAGGAAGGGGGGGAAAACTTGAGGCTCGAGAAATTAGTTTGTCAAAATTACATTCTATAAAAGACACAGGCAAAAGGCTACCCCTTAAATACATCTCAATCTCCTTCAGCCCCCTTCATACTTCTCAATAATATATAGCCTTTTCTAAAATTGCATGTAAATAAAACTTTTTAGTCACTTGTGAGTTCCTGATTTTACGTTGAAAGTTGAGCCCTTGGATAGAGGAGGGTGATTGGGACACATTTAAAATATGCCATCTTTTTGCTTGTCTTTTGTTTTTTTGTTTTTTGTTTGTTTTTGTTTTTGTTTTTGTTTTTTGGTTTTTCGTTTTTTTCTGTTTTGTTTAAAGCAGATTCTGAACACAAACTCGAATCAAGTTCTGGAAGAGTACTGGGAAGATTCAGAGGTATGCCTGTGACCTTTCAGAATCTCATGTTGGGTTCAAAGTCAACAAGCTCATGTCTTGTAAAGAACAAGGCACTGTTTTCTATTTTGACTCTGAAAATTCAACACCTAGTGGGCAGTGTAGCAGCGCCCAGCATAAATGCAGAGTGAAGACCTAGAAACATGGGCCTCACAAGCACATTTCCCAGCTTTGTTTCATTTTTCCAGTTTGCCATTCTGTATTATCTCATTCCTTTTCCCTGCCTTCCATCTGTTTGCATTTGTCTTTGGTAAACTTTCTGTCGCCTGTACTGACTGGCATATCTGTGCTTGCTTAGGGAAGATGACCTTTTCATAAAGTCATTGAAATGAAGAACAGCTCAGGAGTTGCCAATTCAGGAGAACTGTAGAGAAACAGAATGTGAAAAAAATGGATCTGAAATATGCCTGCAGAAACACATATTCCAAGGGGAGCTTAGAATCTCATCATTTACTTTGATAGCGTCTGTTGAGTGGTATCCATCTGGTTAAGACAAATCTCTTTGAATATCACTCTTTTTAAAAAAAAAAAATCTACTCTCTCCCATTCCCAGTTTCTGTCTTTATTTAAAATGTTTGACAGTTTACAAGGAAACAGACCTGTTTGGGCAAATTTTAACAATACAATGACATTTGACTTTTTTTTTTTTCCTCCCTCAGGAAAAGGAAGTGGAGGCTTAAATCTTGGAACTTTCTTTGCAAGCCGTCAAGGCTACAGCAGAAAAGGGTTTGACCGCCTCAGTACAGAGGGGAGTGACCAAGAGAAAGATGAAGATGACGGAAGCGAGTCCGAGGAGGAGTACTCCGCCCCGCTGCCCACACCTGCACCTTCCTCCTGAACTCCAGGCCCTCTTGTAGGTTGAGTGGAGTTTACCAAGGATGCCCAGACCCCTTTCCCTTTAGTGTGTGTAAAGTTCTGTGCATTTGATTGTAAACTGTACTAGTCTATGTGGGACTGTACACACCTTATTTACTCCATTTGGTTATGTTGGCTTCTGTTTCTAGGTGAGGGGTTTCCTAACAGTTCACTACAGTGCCATTGTCTTTATATGAACTTAGAGTAGAGAAGCTGCCCTCCTCCTCCATCACAGCACTCCTAACCCAGGATGGAAGTACCGCTCATTTACATTTGGAGACTTTTTTTGGTGGATGTAAATAGCCCCATTCTCTGCTTGAACACAGTATTTTCCCAATCCACACCCCTTGCCAGTGTCTTTCTTTGGTGCCTTTCCTGTTCAGCATTCTCAGCCTGTGGCAGTAAAGAGAAACTTTGTGCTACACGACGAAAAGCTGCTAAATCTCCTTCTATTTTTTTAAAATCACTAACATTATATTGCAATGAGAGAAATTTTAAAAAGTCTCTATTTAAATTCTTTTTTTAAATTTCTCTTCAGTTGGTGTGTTTCCGGGATGTCTTATTTTTAGATGGTTACACTGTTAGAACACTATTTTTCGGAATCTGAATGTAATTTGTGTAATAAAGTGTTTTCAGAGCATTAGCAGTCAGAGTGTATTTTGTGATTTTTTTGTACACTTAAAACACTCCATACATATCTTTTAATAATTACGCAAATCAGAGAGTAGAACCAGTTCCTTTTTAACCAAAAGAAATGCCTTATGTAAAATGTAGAAGATAATTTCATGTGGCCAAGCTATGTTAACAACTGTTTTGAGTATTCATAAATGAATAAAACCAGGTTCTCTTTGAAAACTCATAAAGCATTTCACATTTAGTATATCAAATAGTAAAAAAATAGTTAATTGGGAGGGAGCCTATGTCTCAGAGGTCAAACCCAGATGGATCCATCAGCATAGTTCACTGTTGTTGCATTTCTTTAAAGAATTACTTGACCCCAGGGTCAAGGGTCCTTACAATACAGAGGAAGTCCACACACTGACTACAAATGACTTTTTGGGAACATTTTTTTAATGATTTATCAATGTACCTAAGTAAGAACAAGATAGTTTTCCAATTTAAATGATTTGACTCGAGAAACCTTTCATCAAAATGGCCAATTGCATTTCAGGCAACTTAGTAGTTTCCTTAAGTTGAACTTAAGGAAAGGTACTTGCTCAAAAATGTTATTGTGCCGGGCGTTGGTGGCGCACGCCTTTAATCCCAGCACTCGGGAGGCAGAGCCAGGCGGATCTCTGTGAGTTCGAGGCCAGCCTGGGCTACCAAGTGAGCTCCAGGAAAGGCGCAAAGCTATACAGAGAAACCCTGTCTCGAAAAAAAAAAAAAGTTATTGTTTAAAATCTTATTGAATTGTTTTGGGTTTTTTTTGGTTTTTTTTGTTTGTTTGTTTTTTAGTGATTAAATCTAATTGGAAGTGTTCAACACTTCCATATATGTTGAGCTCACCCTCAAGTAAAAGCATCATGTTTTTGATTCCTGTGTTTTCTCTTCTCAAATGAAAAAATCCATTTTCTCTCTCTCTGACCAAATAAAAGAACAATATTTGGATGTTTGTGAGTGTGTTTTAACTCTATCATATAACTTTCTGTTTCAACAGCAGAATTAGTCCAGTACTCAGGATGTGTGTGACATACTGGCCTGGATGCAATCCAAGCTTTCTTACATTGAAGAAGTTAGTCTGTTTACACCAAAGCTATCTTTGTGGCACAGAATTTGATGATCAGCTCCATTTGCTATACTTTTAAAATACATACACCTGTAGATGGACGCTTTCTGTCCTAACTGCTCAGTCCCGAATAACCGACTTAGAGTCTGAATATGAGTTATAAATGTTTGACCAATAGCTCAGGCTTATTACTAACTAGCTCTTGCATTTTAAGTTAACCCCTATTCCTTATTTACACTGTGCCATGTGGCTGTACCTTTATTAGCATGGCACATTCATCTCCTGCTCCCTCTGCATTTGGCTGGCAACTCTTGACTCCATCCTTCTCCTTCCCATCATCCTTAGTTTGGTCACCCCGCCTATACTTCCTGCCTAGATACAGGCCAATCAGCATTTTATTAAACCAATTCCAGTGACAAATCTTTATGGTGTATGAGAAGATTATTCCACAGCATACACCTGATCATATATAAATGGCTTTATAATAGATTAATTGATACAAAGAGATCAAAGTGATAAAATACAAGGGGACAAGAAAAAGGAAGTGTACTTATTAAAGTGGAATAATTGATACAAGCCTATGAAACCTGCTCGTGAACAACAAAATTGACTCCAGATTTTCTAGTAGCTCATTAAATAATACTTGATTACTTACATAATTCATGAGTTCATTAAACATTTAGTATTCTTAATATTAGGATCAGAACAATTGGCTCCCAAGTGTCTTCAGAGAAAAGTGCCATGTAGGGTAATTTGAATTCTTCAGCAGTAGATGCAGAATATACAAGTACATTTTGCAGATATGTTTTGTGTGTGCCTCTTAACATGAACACGTGGCATCAGAAGACAGAAATTTCAGAAAACATTTTTCCCAGGCATTATAACCCTGCACTTACTTCACCACACGTACTCTACTTCCTTGTCTTAAATAAAGGTGGAAACTAGAAACAAATGACCTTCATTGACTTCAGGCAATCTTTCCACTGACTATTGTTCTTAGCTGAACTTTATTTACAGAGTCAATTAGAGATTGCTGTGCCTGAGACACAAAAGGATTGGGTCCCAGCCCTCAGTTGACAAAGAAATTTAAGAGCTTTGTTACTCTTTCAGACACCCTTATTTACTGTAGTTGACCTTTACTAGACTACAGATAGGGGTGACGTTCTTAAATTTTCTGTAGATGAGTCTAATGTAAAGCCAGAACTTAAAGTCACTGCCTTTGAGAATGGCCATTTCTGTCCACCAATTACATACAGATGGCTATATTTTCCCTAAATTATAATTTACAGATGTTTTGAAAGGAAATAGGTTTTGAAGTAATTTTTAAATTTTTTTTCTTTAACAATTTCATAGATGTATATAATACATTCTGATCAACACACTCTGGATGTCTTGATTATTCAATGTGTTATATTGGATATTAAAATAGTATGATTGACTAATTAAAAAGCATAGGTAAACAGCTGTGTTTTGTTTATATTCTAATCAAGTTGGTCAGAGAATATTATTTGGAGATGTTAAATTAATGGCTTTGCCTTTCACTGAGTTGGGCCTAAATTATATGCATAAACGTCACTTGTTCTTAGCTTCCTTCCTTTCTTTATTAAATCAGTGCATTCATTCTCATGCATCCCTAAACTTTTACCCCAGATTTTCTATAAATCAAATATTTAAGACAGTAACAATGAAAGTCATAGACATTGCATTAGTTCTTATTCGACAGTCACCTAAACTATATGTCAGTGTTGATGTGTCCTATGGCAGCACATAAACATCAGAGTGGCTAAGAGCAGGAATACTCATTTCAGAAGAATAGCCCTGGACACATTCCCACAGCTTTTGATTGACTACTTGTGTTGTGATCCAAAGAGTTGCATTACTAAGAAATACCTTTGGTCATTTGGATTCACCTGTTTCATGGCCCATCTCCAAGAAATGTATTATACAGAGAGTAGCTGTATTTAACATGCTATCAGACCAAGTTATATTTCCAAATATATCGTGCAATAAAGTGATACTTTTACTCAGAAGCCACCCACTCCAGTACCTCATACTCAAGTCACACACACACACACACACACACACACACACACACACACACACACACACACACACAAAATCAAAAAAGAAACTCATCTGCAAGTTTTTTCTTTAATTCTAAAACTTTATAGTAACTTCTGTTTAGCCTTTAACACTGAGTAATCCACTAGGGAAAATGGCTTCAGTGCATGCAAAAGCATCAGAGATCTCCTCAGATCCTCCTTTTAAAAGATTATCTAACAAGGAAGTAGAAATAAAATATAGTGTTCTAAAAAGGGGTGATGGGAAAAAAAGGAACATGAGAGATTAAGTGGGGTTAGTGTTGGGAGTGCAGAGTAGATGAGGGAATGTAAGAAGGGATAACTAATACTAAAGGCCTTTTGAAACAAACAAACAATAAACTATGGAAATTACCACTGTAGAAGCCTCCTAAAATGTATACATATGGAAGGAGTTTAAAAGTTACCCCATAATCAGGAATAGTACCCCAAATCAATACCATACACTATGAAATAAAACCCCCAATTCTAGGAATGGATGACTTTCTTTTGAGTTGAGTTGAGTTGTTACAGAGATCCACTCCATCAATGGTAACAGGCTATTGTCAATGGTAATGTCAATTGGTTATACTCCAGAATTTGTGAGAAGACTCTATTGCTGAAGACAATATGTACTTGAGTCATAGAACATTAAAAAAAAAATCTAGCAGGTGCTCAACAAAGGCTTCATCTGAACTGACTAGTGTTCATAGGGCTGGAAGGGTCTATGCACGCCACTAGAGGAGAAATCAGACTCACCCAGTGTGATTAACAACCTGCCTGAGCTGGGTGCAATGGTGGCATGAATGTTAGGGGAATGGAAGGTAAGACCTGCTCCAAAGTGGAACTCATATATGATATTAGATTGGGACTGATGGAGGTAACGTGAAAAATGGGGGGAGAGGGGTCGACCTCAACAGAGGCAAGTTGTCTTATTAGAACCATGAAAGGCAGTCGTCTCTCCAAGGGAGATGGAGGCAGAGACTATGAAGAGGTAGAGAGGGCTTGAGGGTTTTATAGGGCAGAAAAGGGAACTTTTGGGGTGGTAAATCCCATATGCAGCTCTGTTCCTCCAGTCTCAGAGTTGTAAATCCCAGTGAAGGTTGATATGTTGACTTCCTTATGGTGAGATTCCGAAGTTCCTAACTGCTTGCAGATGTTATCACTTTGTCAACTTTCCTATCAGGAGTTTCCCAGCTCCCTTGGGCTTTTGAAGGTCATTAATCCCTTCTTTCAGACTCTGAGAACAGTTAAAATGATGGGGGAATGTGGGTCCCCTGACCCTGATCAGCTGTTGCACACTGGAGGTCCCATGTTGCAGAAGAGCTGGGGAGCAGAGTAAGGTGGGCATGAATGACCTGGGAGACTGCAGAGGACAACTTGTTTGTTGAAATGGTGGGGCTAGCTTGTATAGCTCTAGTCAGGGAGGAAGGGGAGGAAAGAGGTCAAGGGAGAAGTGCTGCAGGGAGTGGGGAGGAGGGCTCTCCAAGCATATCTGTCAGATTAGCAGACTGCTGGTCACATGATTTCTGATAAGCCAGTTCCTGTGGTGAGACAGAAGCTTGACTGACCTTATCGTGAAGTAGCCTTTGTCTCTATGGAGTTGAGTAGACCCAAGCCTGATTTGGGTAGGGAGTCCTGCCATGCTCTCTGAGAAAAATCTGGGATATGGGCAATGCTCTACTGTCCCTCACATGGCTTGGGAACCCACAGGGAAAGATATATCTAGCTTTAATCTGTGGTGGTCAGATAAGATGTGTTATTTCTGTTGTGTTGTATCTGTTGACTCTTGCTTGGTGTATATATATATATATATATATATATATATATATATATATATATATATATATATATATATAGTCAATTTTGGATAAAACTCCAGGAGTTGCTGAGAAGGACACATATTCTATTGTGTTTGGGTAAAATCTTCTGTAAATATCTGGTACGTCCATTTGGTTTATGATATCTTTTAGCTCCAGCATTTCTCTCTTTAGTTTTTACCTTTATGACCTATCTATTGAGAAGAGTTGGGTACTAACGTCACCCACTACCACTGTGTGAGGATCAATATATGATTTATAGCTGTAGTAATGTTTCTTTTGTGAACTTGGTACTTTTGTGTTTGGTACATAAATGTTAAGAATTGCAATATCTTCCTCTTGGTGAATTTTTCCTCTGATGAGTATGTAGTGTCCTTCCCTTTCTCCTCTAATTAGTTTTGGATTGAAGTCTATGTTGTGAGATATTAAAATGGCTACACCAGCTTGCTTTTTAGGTCCATTTCTTTTATCATCCTTTTACCCTGAGGAGATGTCTATCCTTGTTTAGTGTTAAGGTATGTATTTCTTGGATGCAAAAGAAAGTTAGATCCTATTTTTAACTCATTTTGTTAGTCTGTGTCCTTTAATTGGGGAACTGAGACCATTGGTGTTGAGAGTTATCAGGGAGCAGTGTTGGCTGATTTCCTTTATTTTGTTGTGGTGGTGTGGGTCCCCTCTTCCTTTTGATTGGCTGGTCTGATATTATTTATTCCTTGTGTTTTCTTTGGTATTTACCTTCTTCAAGTTGAAGCTTTCCTTCCAGCACTTTCAGGAGGGTTGCTTAAATTTGGTTTTACCAAATTTTACCAATAATGACCAATGTCATTATTTATCTATTGTGATTGAAAGTTTTTCTGGATATAGTAGCCTAGGCTGGCATCTGTGGTCTCTTAGAGTTTGTAGAACATCTGTCCAGGCTGTCTGGCTTTTAGAGTCTCCGCTGAAAGTCACGTGTTACTCTAATAGTTCTACCTTTATATGTTCCTTGCTTTGAGGGGGAGAGTTGTTTTGTTTTTTGTTGTTGTTGTTTTCTCTTGTAGCTTTTAATATTCTTTCTTTGTCCTGTACTTTTATCATTTTGATTATTATGTGCCATGGAGAATTTCATTTCTGATTCTGTCTATTTGGTGTTCCATATGCTTCTTGTAGCTTCATAGGCACCTCCTTCTTTTGTTTGGGGAAATTTTCTTTTATGATCTGGTTGTAAATATTTTCTAAGCCTTTGATTTGGGTTTCTTGCCCTTATTTTATTCTTATTATTCATAGACTTTTTTTTTTTTTTTTGTCTTTTTGTAATGTCCCAAATTTCCTGGATGTTTTGTGCCTGGATTTTTTTTTTTTTTTGATTTAGTGTTTTCTTTGACTCGTGTATCCATTTCTCCTATTTTGTCTATCAGTGCCTGAGATTCTCTCTTCCATCTCTTGTATTCTGTTGGTGAGGCTTGCCTCTGAGGTTCTTGTGAGAGTCACTAAACTTTTCATTTCCAGTTTTCCCTCAGTTTGGGTTTTCTTTATTGACTCTATTTCTATGTACTAGTCTTGAACTGTTCTGTTTTCATTTCATTCCATTGTTTGTGTTTTCATAGATTTTGTTAATGAATTTATTCATTTCCTCTTTAAGAACCACTAACATAGTCATAACATCTATTTTGAAGTCCCTGTCTCGTGCTTCAGCTATATTGCATTTTTCAAGGCCTACTGTAGTAGGCTTGCTTGATTTTAGTAGAGACCTGTGGTCCTAGTTGTTACTGGTTGTATTTTTACTTTGGTGTCTGGTCACCTCAGTTTGGGTAATTGTAGGCATTGATATCTAGTCTTGTCTTTGTTGGGTATGTTCTGTTCCTTGGTTTCTGTTGCCCTTTCTGTTTCTTAGGAGAGTGGGCTGGGTGTGTCTGGTCTAGTAAGGAATGATTCTGAGACCCTGCTAGGTTTTGCCACTGGAGGTTCCAGATAGAATGTGTTTCTTGGCATTGGGACCTGATACTTGGTGATGGAAAGTGGCTAGAGGGTGGGGCAGGGAAGGGGGGCTGCTGCTGAGAGAATCCACAGGAGGGAGGAGAGCAAATTTTGCCAGGAAATCTGTTTAGTCCTCAGGGTTTGAGGCAGAGAAGAGGGAGAGGCCACAGAAGGTAGTCCATTAGAGAGCTGAGGATGAGCCTAGAGAATTGGATTTGGAGGAGAGGAGGGAGAGTGAAGATCTGAAGGCCCCCTGCTCCCCTGACCCACGTGCTCCCCTGACCCACCTGCTCCCCTGCCCTACCTGCTCCCCTGCCCCACCTGCTTCCATGGTCTATCTGCTTCTCTGCTGGTGTAGCTGGTTCCCAGTGAATACCTGCTGGAGTTGAAGACTGAGACAAAGAGGTGGAGTGGTGAGGAAGACTATGGGAGATTTGCTGATCCTCTGGAGATGGGGGCAGAGAGGAAGAGGAGCCTACAGCAGGTGGTCTGCTACAGAGGTGGGGCTGAGACTGAAGGATTACATTTGGAGGAGAGGGGGGAGAGTGAAGATCTGAAGATTGCCTGCTCCCCTGGCCTAGGATTATGTTTTTATTAGCCTCATTGTGAAAGGGAAACTTACAGATTATTAACTGGGCAGAAACAAAAGCAGATAAATGTAGAACAAAGGAGTATTGAGGTAGGAAAGAACATTTTATCTCAGAGGAAAATGGGCCCAGAGATACTAGGCATGAATAATAGATGCTTAGACCCAGCAGAGCCTACATAGCAGCTCCTCACTGGCAGGACCTTAGTAATTTATCCCAAGTCTCTATTGGAATATATGTTAAATTTCACAGTGTTAGCTATCTTGGTTTGTAGGCCAGTGTTCAAGGCTCATGGCTGGGAAAACTCTTGGGTCCTCCTTAGAGGCCAGTAAATGTATCATGTAAAGTTCAAATTAAAACAAAACATAACATTAAAATTACAAAAAGAAACAAAACAATTATCCTGGGGGTCAGGGGAACCTTGGAGGCCAGATTTTCCTCCTTTAATCTAATATAAAAAGGGGTAAAATGAATCTCTGAGTGCTCAATGGAACCTGGAAATTTTACCAATGTTATCATTTTGGTTGAGCTCAGCTCCATGGTAACTTGAACCCATGCTCCTTCGGGGCACAAGTCCCTGTGGGATCCACCATCCCACAGATTAAATGTGGATCTGTGGATCATTGCACCCTTTTCTTTAAAATGGCACTTTAGTGAGGTTAATATGGATACAGGAAGAGATGGTACCTGTGGCCTAGGCAGGTAGGCCAAAATTAGCAAAATAAACAGAGGAAGGAATTGCCTGGTCTCAGTTCAAGGAAGCAGAGTCCATATGTAGCTGTTAGAGTAACTGGAATCACTGTGTGAGGTCTCACTCAAATAGAGGCTGAGAGAAAAAAATGTAAGGATCATTTAATTTTAGTTCCAAATAGTATCAGGCCTATCTCTCTATCTCAAGATTGAAGAAGAGGCAAGAGGAGGATGGGAGGTACAGGAATCTGTATAATATAATATAAAATATAATATAATATAATATAATTAATATAATATAAAAAAGTAATAAACAAAACAGGTTTGTTTATCTCCAGGTAGAGAGCAACTTCCTAAATCTTCCTGAGTAATGTTACCAGCCCAGTTCCCAGAAGGGAGAAGGGTACCGGCAGTTCAACTTTTGTATCCTTTTTCCTCTCTGTCCCATAGTCAGGGGGCTAGTTTTTACACTCTGTATCCTTTTACGGTATTTGTTTTTCATTATAAGAATGAAATTTGCCGGGCGTGGTGGCGCACGCCTTTAATCCCAGCACTCGGGAGGCAGAGGCAGGCGGATCTCTGTGAGTTCGAGACCAGCCTGGGCTACCAAGTGAGCTCCAGGAAAGGCACAAAACTACACAGAGAAACCCTGTCTCGAAAAACAAAACAAAAAAAAAGAATGAAATTTATAGAACAGTAACCTATGGCAGAAGTAGCTTACCTACTAGCCGTCTTTAAGGACACAATGCCTATACTCCTTAACTTTTTTTGTTTTCTTTTTCTCTGTGACAAAGTCACCTGACCCAGGACAGGGATTTAGAGGACATTTTGGGAAAACATTCTTGAGTCTGAAGTGAGATAGCCAAATCCCATCTCCAGAGCCAGCTCCTCAGTGAGCTTAAACAGTACAGGATGATCTGCCCATATACCCTATGCATAGTAACTGCTCTCCTGCACCCGCGGCTGTTCCTGTAGCAACTCCCATTTGACACTGTGATGATAAGATCTTATAGGGGCACACCTGGAATCATTCACAACCAGCATCAAAAACTGTCTTTGTTCTGGGCGGGACTTAGGACATCCATCCCTCAGGAGAGAAGAGATCCCAGATGTCAACTGGACCTTTTGTGCCAAAGGAAAAAGAAATCTAAGTGTCTACCGATTGTCCTGCCACATAGAGAGGCAGAGTGGGGCGGGGAAAGTGTGATAGGGAGGGGCCCGTCATCCAGATCATCACTGAAGGAGAGTCTAGGGAACTGGGTTTTGAGGTTTGAGCTGGTAAAACCCGATCTGCAGAAAAGAAGGGAAGGTCAGGAGTGGAGAGAAAAAAGAACCTCACAGTGGAGAACTTCAGACCGCTTGCCAATCCATCCAGTGACTTACTGAGCCCAGACCTCAGTTCACAGGCATACTAATGCCTTGCTGAGGTTTGTTTTCAGGCAAGTCAAAGGCGTATAGGAATGGGGATCTTAGACCTCATTTTCAAAAAGGTAAAGATGAAGCTTATTTCTGGTAATGAGTCCTCAGAAATTACTCAGAAAGTGGCCAGGAATGGCAGACCAGGGGGTCAGAATGTGTCCCCATTTTCAATAACATGAAAGGCAAAGCCCATGGCAGAAAGCTGAAAGAACACCTGGGGTTTGAAATTCCAGTACCCTAGCAGAAAAAGCAAAAGGCAGAAAGCCAAGACCCCCAGCCTTGGGGGTTTGAATGAAAATCTGTCACTCTAAGGTTCCTCTAGACTGAACACGGACTTTATTTTGGTATTTGATGTTGGATGTGCAGGTGTGCTGAATGGCAAAAGGCATCTGCTCTGGGAGGTCAGAAAGGGTATTGGAGGTGAGAGAAAAAGGGTTTGTGGGACTGGGTACTGAGTTTATCCAAGTTGTGAACAAAACCTCAGAACAGAACTTGCACCATTCACAAAGGCAGAGGCTTTAAAAAATAATAATAATAAAATAAATTTTAAAAAATAAGATCTTCAGGTTGCAACAGGCAAAAATGGTTTAGACTGTAAAATGAGCTGGGAGGGCATTTTAAGGGACCCAGTGTGAGGGAGAGAGAGAGGAAGAAAGGGGGGAAAGGGAGGGAGAGAGAGAGGAAAGAAGAAGAGGAGGAAGAGAGTGTGTGTTATCCAAGGAAAGGGCTAAAGTCAAAACTCTTCCTGGTTTTTGGAACCAAATGTTAGATCTGGACTGATAGAGGAGACATGAAAGAAAATAAGAGATAGCGGCCATCAACCTCAGCAGATTAGAGCAATGACGGGCAGCAGTCTCTACGTAGGAGTGAAGGCCATGTGAAGTGGTGCAGGAGTCTTGAGAGTTTGATAGGACAGAAAAGGCAACCTTTGGGGGTGGTAAATTCCATCTGCAGCTCTGCCCCACCCCCTTCCCAGCCGAAGTCTGAGTTGTAAATTCCAATGGAGGTTGATATGTTGACTCTCTCATCAGGGGCTTCCTAGCTCCTAACTGCCTGCAGATGTTTTCAGCTTGTCAACTTTCCTGTCAGGAGTTTCTCAGGTCCCTGAGGCTAAATGGGTTAATGACTTTAGGTCATTAATCCCATTACAAAGTCATTAACTGGTTACCTGACACTGTCAATGAAGCTGAGAACTTAAGGCTAGTCAGGTCATGGGCCCTAGGGAAACACCTTATAATATCATTCTGCTAAATGGAATTAGCAATAAAATAAATCCAAATGACATAATTGCTATCAGCATAGACCACTGCATCACTTAGCCATCACCAGAGAAGTTGCTTTTTTCAGTAGATGGCACTTATTATAGAGCACTTGATAATCTAACCAACAGCTAACTCATCAACATGTAGAGAATAAGAGACTTCAAAACACTTGGGCCTAAATGGTTTATCTGTATCACTCAAGGCTCAGGGGTCTATGCAGAAGAAGATCAGAAAGACGGAAAGAACCAGGGATGATGGATAACTTCAAGGAGACAGTGTTTTCCAGACAAAAAGGGAAGATTCACATAATGAACTCAGAGAGACTGGGATAGCATGCACAAGATCTGCTTGAGCTAAAGCCAAACAAAAGCCAAGCATGGAAGGGAAGTAGGCATAAAGTCATGTCTGCAGCTAGAAACTGTTGTCATTTGATTACTGGTAGGAAGGGGGAAAATCAGTTTCCTTCAACAGAGTACGCTTGGTATATAGACCCCAATCCAGGACAGACCCCCCCACATCCAGGGGTAGTCAGCCAACACAAGCTGGATTCCACTTTTTTTTTTTTTTTTTTGCCAATGGGAGTAGAGGAGGGTGTGGTGGCATGAAGCCTAGTTGGTAAGGAGGTAGGGAAAATTCTAAGAGGAAATGTGGGAGAGAAATAAATATAGTCAAAATATACTGTGTGAAATTCTCAAGAAATAAATAAAAATACTACTTAAAAATCTGAATGTTTGGCTGGAACATTGTTCCCAAGCTCAGACCACGACACTGTGTACCCAATGCCGGCCCATTGTGCATTAGCAGTCCCAAAAGGTTCCAAGTCCAGGATAGCAACCCTCAAGGACCAGCTGGTTGGGAATCTTCTTAAGAAAGAATGCTCACCCCTCCCCCCCGAAAGCACCCAGAACAAGATTATGGTTTGGGAGGTTGGTGCTGTTGGCATGCCTTGGGCCATCAGTATTCTAATGAAGGACTTAGCAGATGAGCTTATCCTTGTTGATGTCGTGGAAGACATACTCAAAGGGAGAGATGATGGATCTCCAGCATGGCAGCCTTTTCCTTAGAACATCAAAAATTGTCTCTGGCAAAGATGATAGGGTGACTGCAGACTCCAAGCTGATCATTGTCACAGCAGGGGGCCTATCAGCAAGAGAGAACTGACGTAATTTGGTCCAGGGAAATGTGAACATCTTCAAGTTCATCATTCCCAACATTATGACAGATATTCCAAACTGCAAACTGCTTACTGTTTCAAACTCCATGGATATCTTGACCTACATGGCTTGGAAAACAAGAGTTATCAGAAATGTTTGCAATCTGGATTCAGCTCAGTTCTGTTGAGCTGTCACAGATGGGTCCTAGGGGAGCATAGAGACTCCAGTGCACCAGTGTGGGTTGGTGTCAATATTGCTGGCATCTCCTTGAAGAACCCGAACCCAGAGCTGGACACTGATGCTGACAAGGAGCAATGGTAAGAGGTTCACAAGCAGGTGATTGACAGCACCTACCACATGATCAAACTGAAATGCTATATGTGCCTTTGGCCTCTCTGAATCTTAGGAGGGTATCAGGGGCCTTAACAGAGAGCCTGCTCCAAGGCCACCTCCAGGGTAATGCAAGAAAATCCATGAAGGCAGCAAGGGCTAGACTTTTCCTATCTGAGGGTATTTAGAAATAAGTTGCTATCTGTCTGACTGATAAAATAAGAAAACACACATGCCTTCTGATGTTAACTTTCTCTTTTACTTCATCTAAAGAATGGTCTCTGACTCTTTTTGTCTCCACACAGCTACATATCTCCACATACAGCTGCATGTCTTTCTTTATGTGCATACGGCCATACATCTCTATACACAGTTACATCTGTTTTCACATGTCTACACATCTATCTTTTACATACATTTCTCTGTAGCATGAATCTTAAAAGTTCTTATTAATAAAATCAAACTTGAGCCAGGTATTGGGGTGAACACTGGAAGGTCAGAGAGACAGAACAAGCCACAACTACCTCACCTCGTCGGATCCTCAGCTGGTCTTGTTTCCTCAGACTGGAGGCCTCTGAGTCCTCATCCAGAATGGGTCTCAGCTGAATTATGCTGCTAGAAGCCTGAAAGCTTAACCAGGCCAAATGTTTAACCAGGCCAAAATGCCTACCCAGGCCAAATGCCTCGAGTTTCTGGTCCTCACGCCTTATATACCTTTCTGATTTCTACCACCACTCCCTGGGATTGAAGGCGTGCTTTCTGGGATTAAAGGTGTGAGTCACCATGCCTGGCCATTTCCAATGTGGCCTTGAACTCACAGAGATCCAGAGGGATTTCTGTCTCTGGAATGCTAGGATTAAAGGCGTATGCTACCACTGCCTATCCTCATGTTTAATATTGTGGCTGTTCCGTCTCTGACCCCAGATAAGTTTATTAAGGAACACAATATTTTGGGGAACACAATACCACCACATTTCTCTTCTATATCTCTATTCTGTACAGCTTCATCTTCCTTGTCTCCACTCAGTACAAATCGCACAGTCACAGTTAAACATCTCATTTACATAGATCTCTCACCATACAGCACTTTACACAGTTCCTAGGCATAGATCCTCTATATAGCAGCAGCTCTTACATACAGCTCTCTCTCACACTCTTACTTCTAGATTATTCACTCATTCTTTATTCATGCACTCTTTCACCCACTCATTCCCTCACACTTCTCTCATGCTTCTTCTTCTTCATGCTTCTTTTTCTTTATCTCTCTCTCTCTCACACACACACACTTCTCTCATATTCTACAGTAGTTCTCACATAACTCTACACAGCCCTCTCTCTGCACACTGCTGCTACTGCTGTCTCACAGCCAAACTCTGAACAATCTTAAGTTATATTTTCAGAGCCCTACCCATTCTCAAAACACAGGATAAGGCACATAGTTTCTCTTCGGCTAGTAATGTCACATTGACCCATGCATGTAGCTCTAAGTTGGTGAGGGGTCCCAGACAGTAAACAATTGGCTAAACCTTGAGTCATCAGGGTACAGTCAGAAAGAGAGCTACTTCAAGGGGCTATATCAATGTAAACATCCTGGCATTGATTTAGCAATAAAAAACACCTGGGAATTAGTCTTTGTGTATATTTTGTAGGGGCAGCTTAGTCTGTTTTGGACTAGTTCTAAAGTCTTTGCAAGATGTGTAAAAGGCTGTCTTTGAGTCTGAGAATACTGTTACTTTCCTGTGTCAGTAAAGAAGAATATTCTGGTAATATTTCTGTTCATCAGAATTATACAGCTTAAACAGAAATTCACAACTAAATGTGTGCCCAGAGATGTAAAACACACTACCAAAGGGCCGTGGAGAATACCCCACAGCTGTTCTTATTATGGAGGCATAACAGTGGCACCTGAGAAAGGTTCAGACAGAAAGCAACTGGTTTTCACAGCCAGTGGCCCCACAGCTTTGCCAGGTGGGTCTCCCCATCAGGGATTTATACTTCTCGTGGGTCATCTTGTCAAACAGTGGTTGTCACCTGATGTATACTCCCACGGCCCTTGGCCAGAGGTGCATCCCATTTCCACCATGAATAAGGACCTCTGTGGAATCAAGGGTGACATCTTCTTCAGTGTCCCTTGTATCCCGGATAAAATGGAATCTTGGGTGTTGTGCAGGTGACTCTGATTCCCGTAAAGGAGGCCCACTTGAAGAAGAGTGCAGAAACACTCTGGGTGGGGGAATACAGAAAGCGCTGCAGTTCTAAAGTCTTCGGATGTCCTAGCACTTCACTGTCCAGGCTGCAGCAGGGTTTCTGTGGAGACCACAAACTGTCCCCTTCTCATGTGAGCTGGGGTTAGTGCAGTTGTGTAAAGGTGGCCTGGGGAAAACCTCAGTTCCCACAGCTCTAGGCTGATGCTAAGTGGTACTTGTGTAGTGGTCACCTGATTAGTGTGACAGTCCCATGATCTCCAAGACACACTGCCAATTGTGTGCAGGCTTCAATTACCCTGTGAGCCTGTTGTGTTTGTGTGTGCTGCACACCCTTACCAAACACGCCTAAGCCAGTGAGGTCCCAATGCGTCATAACCTGGCTCTAGTATGTAAATCCATTGTGTGTGTCTTGTACATAACTTTTCTAAAGGATATTATTTACATCTGTAGTATACATTGCAATATTATGTAAAAAGTTATATCTGCATATGGATGACGCAACCAACTACCCAAGTGTCATGCCAACAAAACTCCAAATAAACCTTGAACAGTGAAAAAAAAATTTTTTTTGAAGGTTCAAAAAAGTTTTGTTTTTGTTTTAAATGTAAAAACCAAAGCTGGGTGATGGTGGTACACACCTTTAATCCCAGTACTCAGGAGGCAGAGACAGGTGGATCTCTATGAGTTTAAGGCCAAACTGGTCTACAGAGGGAGTTCCACGACAGCCAAGGCTACACAGAGAAATCCTGTCTTGAAAAAAAACAAAAACAAAAACAAAAATTAAAAACCAAACACAAGTAATGTCTTCAGCAACAATTTTGAATATTGAGTTTATAGCTAGAAGGCACAATGTCACAACATTATTTTCTGCTCCTCTGGCATTTAAAATCCTTTGGGTTCCCCCTTCTGCCATGTTTTTTGAGCCTTAGGTGTAGGGTTTGTGTTATATACATCGACTAGAGATGGGCATCTCATGGCCAGTTGTTCTCTGTATTTGTATATTTCTATAATGGCCTTTGCTGTAAAAAAGACACTTATTTGGTGAAGTGTAGCATGAATCTTAAAGAGTCTTATTAATAAAATCGAACCCAGTGCCAGTTATTGGGGTGAATGCTGGAAGATCAGAGAAGCAGAACAAGCCACAGCCACCTCACCTTGCCAATTCCTCAGCTGATCCTGTTTCCTCAGACTGGAAGCTTCTGAGTCCTCATCTGAATGCCTCTCAGCTGAACTGTGCTGCTCAAAAGCCTAAAAGCTTAACCAGGCTCTAGTTCCTCGTCCTCATGCCTTAAATACCTTTCTGCCTCCTGTCATTACTTCTTGGGATTAAAGGTGTGGCTATTTCCAGTGTGGCCTTGAACTCACAGAGATCCAGGCGGATCTCTGCCTCTGGAATGCTAGGATTAAAGGCATGTGCTACCACTGCCTAACCTCTATGTTTAATATTGTGGCTGTTCTGTTCTCTAGCCCCAGATAAGTTTATTAGACTGCACAATATTTCGGGGAACACAATACCACCACAATGAAGAGCAAAAGTTATACTTATCTGTGGATAGAAGGATAAGTATTTAGAATGAAGTTAGGAATTATACTGGCTTATAAAAATGGCAATAATAAGTTTTCTTCTAGGTCCATGAGCTCACCAGCTACATGTAGTTTCCTAGTGTTACAGCACAGGGAATGTTTTTCTCCTGTTGAATGGGCCTTAAATACAATTAGATGGCTGTTGGTTACCCCCAGGATATGAGTGCCACCATTGTACCCTTGGGGATACCTGACCATGCTGTTCATTGTGTGGTTCACAGACTTTAGAGTTAAGTAGGATTTTTAATTGCTCTTCTTTCTTGGCATCTTGAATAGCACCCTCCAATGCTATGAGAATTATTCCTTAGTAGATAGGAAATCTCATAAGGCTCCATCCCTAAATGAAGAACTATGGGCAACTAATGGCTGCTAAATCTTCGCCAGGGACAAGCCCCTGATGGGTTATCACATCCCAAGTGGTCACACACATACACACATGCACACACACACACACACACACACACACACACACACACACACAAAATCCTTAAATGGACTCAGCAGGTTGTATTTATATACACACATGTATAAATGTAATAATAATAATAATAATAATAAGAATAAGAATAAGAATAAGAAGAAGAAGAAGAAGAAGAAGAAGAAGAAGAAGAAGAAGAAGAAGAAGAAGAAGAAGATCATGAATTTGAAAGAGAGTGGGAGGCACCAGAGATTAGAGGGGAGAGAAGGTAGAGTGGAAATGATGTAAATGAAGTACTTGTGTATGAAATTTTCAAAATATAATAAATTTAAAAGTGAAAAAAAGAAAAGGGCCTGAGTGATTGTAAACACATATATGCAGCCTCAAATTCTCACAAACAGTACTTACTGCAAAATGAAATATTAAATTTCCTTTTCACTTACTTCACCACTATAACAGGGAACAAATCTATCTAAAGGTCTAGAGGTAGAGATTTGAGCTCTAAACACTGTCATCTTTACACTAATATTTCTACCTAAACCATGTAGATAGAAAGAGGTAGCTTCTGGTCAATAAAATCAATTTTTCCCTTAGTTATAAAAAGGTAAAACAAGTGGCCAGGCCAGCCCGGGAATCAGGAAGGTGACCTTCACTCTCCTTCCTGTCTCTTGCTGCAAATTCTCCAGTCTCATCCCCAGCCCTGTAGCTTACCACGGTCACCCTCACTGCCTCCATTCCCTGGGACTCCACCAAACCTCTGAACAGATCCAGCTTTCCTCCTTCCTCGGGACCCTCCCACCCCACTTTCAAGTTCATTCCCATTCTTCTGTGTCAGCCACCAATACCTGGAGGTGCTCTCTACCTGGGGACCCACTGGCCAAACTAGGCTAGGAATCATCAAGTAGGTAGTCTGCATACTCCTTCCTGCCCTCCATTGCAAATTCTCTGCTCTCACTCCCAGCCCCATAGCACACTGCTTGCAGAGGCCTTTCTTCCCACTTTACCTCCATTCCCTAGGGAGTCTGGCAAATTTTGCGGTGGGCCTAGATTTCCTTCTTCCTGAGGACCCTTTTAGCCCCCCTTCTATTCCATCTCCATTTCTTCCTGACAGGCCCCAATACTTAGAAACATAATCTGCCTGGGACCCTCAGTGACCACAATGGGCAGGGGCTCAGAAGCACTACCTACAAAGCAACCCACAGCCCCCACACATTCCTAACAGAGAGGGCAACAGAAATTAAGACATGAAACACCCACTCAACAAAGACAAGACTAGATACTAATACCTGGAATCACAATCATTCTAAACAGAGATGCCTAGATACCAGTGCAAAAACACAATCATTGACACCCAAGACAATATGTCTCCCCCATAACCCAGGAACTTTACTATAGAAGGCCCTGAGATATGGGATGTAGCTGAAGCACAAGACAGGGGCTTCAAAATAGCTATTATGAATATGTTCAAGACATTAAATAGGATATGAATAAAGCATGTAATGAAGTGGGAAAATGCAAACAAACAGTGGAAGGAACTGATGAAAATAGTTTAAGACATGAAAGTAGAAATGAAATCACTAAAGAAAATCCAGCCTGAAATAATACTGGAAATGAAAACTTTAGGAAGTCAAACTTCAGAGGTAAGCCTTGCTCAGAGAGTATAAGAGATGGAATAGAGACTCTCAGACATTGAAGACAAGATAGAAGAAATAGATACCTCAGTTAAAGATAATGTTAAATCTAAAAAAAAAAAAAAAGAAACATGGGACATTACAAAAAAAAAATCTATGAATCATAGGGGAATAGCAGAAGGAGAAGAAACCAAGGTCAAATGCACAGAAAATCTTTTTAACCAAACTTTAGAAGAAAAATTTCCTAACTCAAAGAAGGAAATACCCATCAAGATACAGGAAGCATACAGAACATCAAATTGATTGGACCTAAAATGAAACTCCCCATGGCAAATACTAAATGTACAGGACAATGAAGAATATTAAATCTTCAAGAGGAAAAGACCAAGTAACACATAAAGGCAGACCAACAGAATAACATATGAATTTAGAATGGAGACTCCAAAAGCCAGAACGATCTGTAAGGATGTTCCACAAACTCTAAGAAACCACAACTGTCTGACCAGACCACTACACCGAGCAAAACTTTTAAACACAATAAAGAAAGACATTCCATAATGAAACCAAATTTAAACAATATCTATCTACAAATATAGTCCTATATGAGGTGCTAGAAGAAAAACTTCAACCTGAAGAAGCTAACCACCCAAATAAACACAAGGAATAAATAATATCAGACAAGCTAATCAAAAGAAGGAGTTTTAGCCGGGCATTGGTGGCGCACGCCTTTAATCCCAGAACTTGGGAGGCAGAGGCAGGTGGATCTCTGTGAGTTCGAGGCCAGCCTGGTCTACAAAGCGAGTTCCAGGAAAGGCGCAAAGCTACACAGAGAAACCCTGTCTCGAAAAAACCAAAAAAATAAAACAAAACAAAAAACAAAAAAAAACAAAAAAAAACAAAAAAAAATGAAGGAGTTTTTAAAAAAAAAACCCACATCACCACAACAAAACAATGGTAATAAGCAAACACTGCTCATTGATAACTCTCAACATTGATGGTCTCAATTCCTCAATAAAAAAACACAAACTAACAAAACAGATTAAACCCCACAATCTATCTTTCTGCTTCATCCAAGAAATGCACCTTAACACAAAGGATAGACACTGTCTCAGAAGAAAAGAATGGAAAAGCATATTCCAAGCAAATGGACCTACAAAGCAAGCTTAAGTAGCCATTTTAATATCTGACAAAATAGACTTCAAAACAAAACTGATCAGAAGAGATAGGGAAGGACACTACATACTCATCAAAGGGAAAATGCACCAAGAGGACATTGCAATTCTAAGCATTTATGCATCAAACACAAGGGCACTCAAGTTCATAAAACAAACTACTATAGCTAAAATCACATATTGACCCTCAAACAGTTGTAGTAGCTGACTTCAATACCCAACTCTTGCTAATAGACAGGCCATCAAGGCAAAAAGCTAAACAGAGAATTGCTGTGGGATGTCCTGTATGTTGTGAATGAATAAAATGCTGATGGGCCAGTAGCCAGGCAGGAATTCTGGGAACAGGAAGGCTGAGTCGAAAGACGCTGCCAGCCGCGGCCATGAGTACCAACATGTAAGACACTGGTAAGCCACGAGCCATGTGGCAAGGTATAGATTTATAGAAATGAGTTCATTTAAGATGTAAGAACTAGATAGCTAGAAGCCTGAGCCATTAGGCCAAACAGTTTAAATAATATAAGAGTCTGTGTGTTTATTTTGTAAGTGGGCTGCAGGACTGCTTGGGCTTGGTGGGGAATTGCTAGAGACAAATGACATCATAACTCAAATGGACCTAGCAGGTATTTCAGAATATTTCACCCAAACACAATAGAACACACCTTCTTCTCAACAACTCATGGAACTCTCTACAAAATTGACCACATACTTGGACACCAAGCAAGTCTCAACAGATACAAGAAAATTGAAATAACCTCCTGCATCCTATCTAAACACCAGGGATTAAAGCTGGATATCAGCAAAAGAAACGGCAGAAAGCTCACAAACTCATGGCAACTGAACCACTCAGTACCGAAGGAAAAAATGGGTTGATAAAGAGTTTAGAAAAGAAACTTAAAACCTTTTAGAATTGAAAACACAGCATATCTAAACTTATGGGACACATTGAAGGCAGTTTTAAGAGGCAAGTTTACAGCACAAAATGCCTACCTGGAAAAAAAAATGGAGTGGTTTCCAATTTCTAGCTCACTGGAACACCTGAAAGCTCTAAGACATAAAGAGTGACATCCAAAAGGCATAGACAGCGAGAAAAATCAAACTCAGGTTGAAGTCAATGTAATAGAAAAAAAAAAAAAAACCAAGAAAAACCAATATGAAGAATCAATGAAACAAAGAGTTGATTCTTTGAGAAAATCATTACGACTGACAACCCCTTTGCCAAATTAACTAAAGGGCAGAGAGAGGAGATACAAATTAACAAAATTAGAGACAAAAATGAGGACATAATAACAGACACTGAGGAAATCAAGAGAAGCATAAGGACATACTTTACTCCAACAAATTGGAAAAGCTAAAAGAAATGAACACATATATACCAACAAGCTAAAAGAAATGAACACATATATACCACCCACCAAAGTTAAATAAAGATTAGATAAGTTATTTAAACTGGCCTATAACCCCTTGTGATATAGAAGCAGTGATTATATGTCTACCAACTCCCCCAATGCCCATCGCCAGATGGATTCAGTGCAGAATTCTACCAGTCTTTCAATGAAGAATTGAGCCTAATATTCAAAAATACTCCTCAAAACTAGAAACTGAAGGAATGTTGCCCAATTCATTTTATGGGGCAACAGTTATTCTTATACCTAAACCACATAAACACCCAAAAAAGAGTATTACTAACCAATTTCCCTTATGAACACAGATCACAAAATTCTCAATAAAATACTTGCAAACCAAATCCAAGAACGCAACAAAAACATCATCCATCATGATCAAATAGGCTTCATCCCAGGGATAGTTTAACATACATAAATCAATAAACGTAATCCACCATACAAGATGGAAAGACAAAATCCACATGATCATCTCAAAATTGCAGTGAAGGCCTTTGACAGAATCCAAAACCCCTTAATGATAAAAGTCCTGGAGAGACTAGGGATACAATGGACATTCCTCAGCATAATAAAGGATATTTACAACAAGCCCACAGCCAACATCTACTTAAATGGAAACAAATTCAAAACAATTCCACTAAAATCAGAAACAATACTTGTTTTAAACTCTTTCCATCCCTATTCAATACAGTACTTGAAGTCTTAGCTACATCAGTAAGACAATTGGAGGAGACCAACTATATCTAAATAAGAAGTCAGTGTCTTTATTTGGAGACAACATGGTTATATACATATGTTATACAAAAAAAAATCCACCAGGAAACTCCCACAGCTATTATAAACACTTTCAGGAAAGTAGCAGGCTACAAAATTAACAGACAAAAGCCAGTAACCTTCCTATAAACAAATAACAAACTGAGAAAGAGATCAAGGAAGCAATTCTCTGAACAGCAGCTCCCCACTTCAAATAAAGTGAATGGAGAAAGAAATCAGAGAGGGAAACTGGGCACAAATCCCTTCCCCAACCCAGAAACTATCTCCAATTAACAACAGATTGCAAAGGAAAAACTACATTTTTTCCAAGGGTCTTGTTGAGGATACAAAACCCTTTTAAGGGCAGGCCCCATGCCTAGTAGTAGATGGCCAATACAAACCAAACCAAATAATATTTTTGGAGGGATTTTGTCTCATAATGCTTTACCTGTGCAATATTTTTTAACCTTACTGGGCTTTTGCTTATGTATTATGGGTTCTGATTTTGTGTTTTTATGGGATTTCTGTGTATGAGTGTCTGTGTGTGTCTAGATAGCTGTAGACATTGATTCAAAATTTCAAGGGCAAGAAAGTAGAGTGGCACAATAATATCTGAAGTCTGTATGTGGTTGGGGTGACTTTTTTACCTCTATCTCACTGTGTCTTTTTCAAAGTTCTGTTTTTCCTCATGTTGGTTTCATTTTCTAGAATATCCTTCTTGTTTGGTTTAAAATGTATCTCTGTCAGATACCTGGGAAAACATAAAGCATGTTACTCTTCCTTGCTCCCTGTCTTCATACAATGCCGCATACGTCTCTATCACCAGAAGGATTCAGAAATACAGCAATACTCGTGTGTGTGTGTGTGTGTGTGTGTGTGTGTGTGTGTGTGTGTGTGTGTATGTGTGTGAAATTATAGTATGTAATGATAATAGATTTGCACAGATTTATTCACCAGTCCTTATAGCTCACTCTTTCACAAGTAAGACTTTACCTTGAAGCCTCTCCAAAAACTTCCCTACACATATTGTATCAACATCTGGACAAATTCATGGTTAAGAAAATGGGATTATTTTTAGGATGTCCAGGCTGATTTAAGAAGCTTGAGAAATAAGCATCCCCTCAGGCCTCCAGCCCAAAGAAGTGCTAGACAAAATCTGGATAGAAAGGAAGAAAATGAAGGCTGAGTAGATAACCAAATCGAGACTGACTGCAGGCTATGCTTAGGTAATAAAATTCTTTCTTTAAGAGCCTTGGTAAATTTGCTAAACCTAAGGTAGCCCGCCATCTAAAAGGGGCATAAAGTCTAAATTTATTATATTCAACTCAGTAATGGAAGTAGATCCAGACATTCAACCCATGTAAGTTGTGTGAGGGTCCACAGAAGTGTGTGCATTGCAATGAGCCCTGCCAGCAAAATATGAAAATAAATGCTACTGTAGCCATATAATTGTCCAAAAGAGCAAAAAGAGGGTAATTATCTAAAACAAAGGCTCAAAATATTTAATTGATCTCAAAATTACTAGGATTGAATAGCCCAATTCCATCCTGTGTTTAAGGTTTTGTGTTATTTTCAAGTTTGTATATATGAATACTTAAATATTCTAATAAATTGTTTTCCCCAAATTACCTAGATATCCTTGCCACTTTTAAATAGATTACAATGGATATTTGGCTTCTTAAATTTTTAATTGATTGATTGGTCACTGGCTGATTAGTAGCCTGATGGTCAAAGCAGGAATAAATGAAAGAGGAAGGAGAAGCCAGATAACAGACATCCACAAACATACATTTTTCATAAAGATTTCTTCAAGGAAGTTATTACCAGCATAGTGAATGGCTGACATCTGGTGGTCAAACTTGGGAAAAAAATTCTTGTGTGGACTTGTACATTCATAAAAATAAAAAATGGTTCTGTTAAAAGAATGATTGCTCTATCTTTAGGAAGAACAATTTTAATTTAGTTGTCCAAATATAACAATATATAATTTAGCTGTCCGATTGTTATGTCTGTGTCATCCAGAACATCTGGGTGTTTGTAAATATTTGGGAAGTGACTGATTCCATAGGTATTGAAATTGTCCAGGTCCTCTTCACAGAGCCTCTATTGGTACACTGTAAAGGACTTGATGATGCTTTTATTCTACCATCTTCAAGCTAATATGATTTATTGCAACCTAAACTATTGAATTGTCTTTTATTTTATGTTATTTGCCGATAAGCATTCAGTGACTGCCTACTCTAGACTCAGCTCTATAGAAAATACTATTCAAAATTATAATAATGTGGTGGTATTGTGTTCCCCAAAATATTGTGCATGATAATAAACTTATCTGGGGTCAGAGACAGAACAGCCACAATATTAAACATAGATGTTAGACACTGGTAGCACATGCCTTTAATCCTAGCATTCCAGAGTCAGAAATCCCTCTGGATCTCTGTGAGTTCAAGGCCACATTGGAAACAGCCAGGCATGGTGACTCACGCCTTTAATCCCAGAAAGTGAGCCTTTAATCCCAGGGAATGATGATAGAAAGGAAAGATATATAAGGTGTGAAGACCAAAAACTAGCAGCATTTGGCTGGTTAAGCTTCAGGCTTTCGAGCAGCAGTTCAGCTGAGAGCCATTGGGATGAGGACACAGAAGCTTCCAGTCTGAGGAAACAGGATCAGCTGAAGAACTGGCAAGGTGAGGTAGCTGTGGCTTGTTCTGCTTCTCTGATCTTCCAGCATTCACCCCAATACCTGGCTCCAGATTTGTTTTTATTAATAAGACTCTTTAAGATTCCTGCTACATAATCATAATGTGATCTTTGAACTTAAAAATATAATGATTGAAAAGAAGTAATTAACAAATAAAAAATCAAGAGCTATATAAAACAGTATGCATAAATATCTACATATAACTAACAGTATGTGTACTATAATACTTTCCTCAGACAGTAAAATTATGAATACTAGCACTGTTGGGTAAGATTTACTGACTGAAGTAGCTAAGACTCGAGGTGGGTTTCCAAAGCCAATCAAGCTGGAGAGGCACTGGGGAAAGAGATAAGGCATAAATTTCAGATACGAGTAGGGACAGCAGTGTGAGGGAAGGTGGACTCACTCATGGAAGACTGATTTTAAAAAAGAGTACAATATGTCGGAAAACTGAAAACCACTGTTAGGTAGGCTTAAAACAGAATGGACTTTGTGAAGGGTTGTTTTCAGTTCATTTGATAAGAGATAAGATCTTTTTTTCTGAAAAGATTGTGACACCAAAAATACTGATAAAGGAGATGAATGGACAAATAAGAAGAGCTGAATGAGGTAAGGAAGTCCGTCCAAGATTCGAAAATAGAATTCAATGAAAAGACAGACTTCCTGAAGAAAAACCAAACTGAAATAATGTTGAAAATGAAAATATGAATAAGCCAAAATAAGACTCAGTGGAAAGCCTCACCAAAAGAATGGATCATGTGAAAAACAGAGACTCAGGACTGAGAGACAAGGTAGAAGAGTTGGATCAAACAGTAAAGTTCAATGAAAGGAATGAGAGAGAGCTCTGAGATGTCATGAAAGGACCTAATCTTTAAATGATGACATAGACATAGAATAATACCACACCAAAGACATATGAAATATTTTCAATAAAGACATAGAAGAAACTTCCCAAGTATAGAGAAAAGGGATCTACATTTAGGTACAAAAAGACTACAGAACGCCAAACAGGACAATAAAAGAAGTTCCTCATGACATACTCATAACATTAAATCACAGACTAAAGAAAGAGTATTGAAAGCTGCAAGAGAGAGGGGACACGTCACTTATGAAGGCAGACAGAATAACACCTGATAATAATTCAGTGGAAAGATTTAAAGCAAAAAGGGCCTGAAAAGACGTTTCATAATCTGTGAAAAAGCACAGATGCCAATAGATAGTATCAATCCCAGAAATCATCTACTAAAATTGAATGAGAGAGAAAAACTTCCCATGATAAAAATAACCTAGCAGAATTTATGACCACTAAATGAGCTCGGAAAGAGGATACTGGAAGGAATATTTTGTTCTAAAGAAAAGAATAAACACACTGAAGATGCCCCAGGAAACAAGTAAATAGTACCAAGAAAATCAATCAAAAGAGACTTAGAAATAAACACCACAAACCCACAAACATAACAAAATAAAAGGCATTAATGTACACCTCTCAAAAAACTCACTCTGAACATTAACAAGTGCTATTAGCAACTAAAAAAAAGGCTAGCAGATTTGATTAGAAAACAAAATCCATCTTATTTTTGCCTCAAAAAAAACAAACATTGTCATGCAAGATAGCCACTGCCTAAAGTAAAAGATAGAAAATATATTCCAAGTAAACCTAAGAAACAAGTAGGAATAGCTATTCTCCAATCCACAAATTGGACTTCAAACCAAAATTACAAGAGAATAAATTTCACTTCATACTCATCAATGAAAAAACTCAATAAGAGAAATATATATGTATGTATGTATGTATATATATATATATATATAACATATATCCAATTTCATAAAACAAATACTACCATATGTGAGGTCACAGAAACAACACAACACAGTGATGGTGGATGACTTCAATAACCTATACTTACCAATAGACTGGTCATTTGGAATAAAATTCAAAATATTTGAGTTAAATGAAATCATAAATCAAATAGATCTAACCAATGTCTATAAAACATTCACTTGAATATTAAATACACATTCTTTTTTGCAGTCCATGGATCTTTCACCAATGTTGATCAGATATTCATACATAAAGCAAGTCTCAAAAAATAGAGAAAAAGATCCTTTGACAGACTCCAACATTCCTAATGCTAAAAGTCTTAAAAAGGGTAACAATGGAGGGAAATTACTTTAATATAATAAAGTTTATCTACAGTAAGCCTATAGCCAACATGATAAAGGAAGAAAAAGTCCAGGCACTCTCACAAAGATCAAGTAATAAGACATAGGTGTCCATTGTCTCCACTACTAGACAATAAAGTTATTGAAGTCTATGGAATATAAAGGAAGGAATTAAAGAGACACAAATGTGAAAAAAATAAAAGTATCCCTTGTAGATTATGCAATTCTATACACAAAAAACCTGAAGACCATAAAAAACTTTTAACTGATAAAGACATTCAGCAATTATAAGAATGCAAAATCAACACATAAGAATCAGTAGACTTCTTATGTACCAATGATAAACATACTGAAAAACACCAAGTAATAATTAAATACTTTGATCTGGTGACATTTACTTAGTCTTTGCCTCATCAATATAATTCAGAATCTTGTACAAAACTATTAGTTCTACCTAAGCAATACATATGTTTCTAGAAAAAAATTTGAAAGTGGTTTTTTGCTTAAAGAAAAAAATCCCTCATCTCAGTTTTCACTTATTAATAACAATGCATAGAAACTCCAAATGTAGAAGTGGCCCAGTTACTTGGGGACATTAAAAAATTACTCTTTTACAGTTTTCTGAGAGGTGAGAAAGTAAGCATAATAGAATTATTTTTTCAAAGTTTCAGCTACAGATCCCAATAAGATATGTATGCAAAAGGCAATGAGTGGAATTTTTAAATTGGCTCTAGTGAAGTAATGTAAACATAAGTACTGGCCACTATTTCCCTATCCTGGAATATAAACTCTAGGAAGGCAAGGATTCTCTGTTTAATATAACTTCAGTGCTAAAACAATATGTGGAACAAAGCACGCACTTCATGTATACATTTTAAGTGCTTAGATGAATATCATAGCTAAAGGGCTGTTCAGTTATATCATAAATCTTAGTAACTAATTAGATTACAGATGGTTCTATAATAAAATTATACTTGAAATGTTAATTGCAGTTAAAAATTACTTTTCAAATAAACCGATTAGTCTCATGCAAAATAGATTTTTCTAGTTCCTTCTAGATCATGCATGTCTTTACATATTCATGAAAACACCACAGGTGGCATCTGAAGCTTCACGTTTCTGAATTCTTTTGGTCAACCTTTTTCACTCATTTTGCTTTTTAAGTAAATTATATTAACCTAAATACTGTCAAGAGATGCCTATTCCTTAAGGAGTAAGCTGTGCCCAGCACTACCTTATGCCACTCACTGCAGAGTAAGACCTAAGGACCCACGTTAGTTTTTTGCTTATTTGTTTATCTTATTTATTTATTTAAACCTGATTGGAATCTTTTTGGGTTCCCTGAATTGTCCATACTGGGTAAATAATCCTAAGGCTTCGACTGGAGATAGGGTTCCTCTATAAAAGCTGGGGTCATTTGTCCTTGGTAAAGGACAAGCATGTAAAATGGGTACCTGTGAGACTGTCTTTTCTGTGAGTTGTGGGAGCTCTATGGAGGCCCCACAACGGACTTTAAAAGGGTGTGTTGGTTTATCAGCTTGACTTACAGGTTAGAAATATTTAGGTATTTGTCATGTAGACCTCTAGTTCCACTCTTAACACCATGAGAGTCTTGAAGTTAAGACCATGGATATACAAAGCAAAATGTTCTCTGCACATATTTGCTTACTTAAAATGTGTATTTGTAGGATCTACATTATAATTCTGAAATTTCAGTCATAACGTCAGTAATTTATTAGGATAGTTTGTGTTAGCTATTAGCTTTTTAAGAAATAAACTTTAATGTATATTTCATTTAGTTTTTCTTTTTTGTTATATATAATGAAAAATTTTAACATATGGCTACTTTTATTGTTATCCACTAATATTCTAGTTTGTCTCTTTCTGGGAATATGATAGGATTTGCCTGTCCTATATTACTAAGTGTGGCTATGTGGATGATTTGGCTTTTTACATCCATGGTTTAGATTTGTTGTTTTTGTTACAATACTAGCAGGGCCTTGTTTATGCTAAGCAAACTCTCTACACTGAAGAACATTCAAGCTTTATTGTTTTTTTTGTTTTTTGTTTTTGTTTTTGTTTTTAATGAAAGGTCTCACTATGTTGCCAGGCTGGGCTTGCCATGAATGCAAGATTCCACTGCCTAGATTCCTTAGTTCCTGGGATTAAAAGACCTGGCTCGTGGTAAAGATAATAACAGGCTTATTTAGATGTAAAATAGCAGAAATGTATTCAGATGCCATGTGAATAAATTTCACCCAGGATTTGCTGGGATAAAGTGTAGTTGAGACACCTTTGAAGTAGTTTCTATAGCTGCTTTGTTTCCTGGTCAGAATTGCTATTGAGTCTAGAATTGTTGAATTACTTTTATTCCTCTATTTATTTGCTAAAGTGTAGGTATGATTGACAAAAAAAAATATGAACATATACATTGTGAAACAATTATAGTAAAACTAATGAACATCCCCTCATATAGTATAATGAAGTTGACAAGATAAACAAGCACAGAAAGGCGGGGGGGGGGGGGTTGTAAAGAAAATAAACACAATGAGAAGGTTCCCCGGGCTAGGTGATTTTAATTTCATCTTTGAGCTTGCTGATGGCTCTCCTAGATTCTGTTGTTGGAGTTCAGGAATTGGCTAAATTGTACTTATCATAGGCTCAGACTGAAAGGTATGAAAACAGTCTGAAGATATGGGTTTGAGAAGACTATCAGGTGGTTGCTTATAAATGCAAATTGTTTCCTCATGCTCATCCAGGCAATCAGAGGCTGCTGCATCTGCAGTTCAAGCAAGCCTGGCTGCTGCTCAAACTGGTCAAACATACAGGTTGTATCCATTCAGTTTCTTTCAGGCATGCAGCATGCAGGATTTACGGGATCACAGGTGATTCCACTGAGGCTTCAGGTAAAGCATGGTAGAAAATATGTGTAGTAGGATTTGAAGCTTTGCAAGCAGCCTCTGAAAAGGGCATGGGCAAAACTGAAAGAATGAAGCCAAAGGTACAACAGAGACCTTAGAAACCAGAGATGCTAGGAACATGAAACATTTGCTGAGGAAAGACTCAAGGAGAAAATAGAGCCAGTCCATGAGAGTGAGCACATGAGCTGCAGCCACCAAGGCATAGGGCCAGGCTGCCCAACCCTTCTGGGCACACATATACCCAAAATGCCAGGTATGGAATTACAAGACTTACTATCATTCCTGCTGCATTCCAGTCTGACTTTGTTTATTCTTTCTTTTTAGAATGGGAATGTTTACTCTGCCTCTCCTGCCACTGGTTGCTGTAAGTACATGACTTGTCTTTTGAGTTTTACTAGGGCTCTCGGCTAAGAGGTGCCCTGAATCACAGAGCAGAATTTAGACTTTTGAGGATTGTTGGGATTATTGAGATTAAGAAACGGGCTGAATCTTTTTGGCATTGTGACATTGTGGTCATGAGCCTTGAGGATTAGTGGAAGATTGTAATGCTTTGAAATTAGAAAGGCTCGTGTGTTAGAAGTTTGGTTCCCAGTAAAGCAATGTCCAGAAATGAGACTTTTAGTAAATGATTGGCTCTGAAGGACTCTGATCTCATCAACATGTTGATAGATTCATAGGTTCATGATGGAATGGACTATTAGAGGGGGCACAAATGTGGGAGGTGTGACTTAATTGAAGGTATTGGGCCATTGGGGATATGACTTTGGGAGCTACAGCTTCTACATGGCCTTCCTTTTCTCTTTTTCCTCCTATTCCTTTTCACCTTCCACTCTTTCCTGCCTTTTCTATCCTCTATGGCAACATGAGGAGCATGCCCACCTTGCCACATGCCCACCTTGCCACATGTCCACCTTGCCACAGGTCCACCCTGCCACATGCCTACCATTGCCACATGCCCACCTTGCCACATGCCCACCTTGCCACAAGCCCACCTTGCCACATGTCCACCATGCTACATGCCCACCTTGCCACACATCCACCTTGCCACATGCCCATCCTGCCACATGCCCACCTTGCCACATGTCCACCATGCCACATGCCCGCCTTGCCACATGCCCACCTTGCCACATGCCCACCATACCATATGCCCACCTTGCCACATGCCCACCTTGCCACATGCCCACCTTGCCACATGTCCATCTTGCCACATGTCCACTGTTGGCACCAAGTCACCATGGAGTTACATTCCTTAAACCAGAGCCTAAAATAAACCTTTTCCCTGTTATGTTGATCTATTTCAGGTATTTTGTCACAGCGATGGACTAGAACTAGTAGTTAACATCTTTCTGTGTGGTGAGCACATCTAAGGTTTACTACCAATAATGTCAAGTTTGCAATACAAGATTATTGACAAATTCTACATGGTATACATTAAGTATTCAGAATGTAATTTACGTGGCTAATTGAAACTTTCTACCCATTGACAAATATTCTTTGTTGTTGTTGTTGTTACCAACTCCTGAGTTCTGATTTCTGCAACTATCATTCTAAGTGCCCCATAGTTGTTTACATTTTGAGATTCCACATATAGGTCACTTCACACAATATGTGTCTTTATGTGCTTTGCTTGATTCACTTAACATAAAACTGTGCATATTTTTTCTTGGAAAAATGATAGAATGTCCTTCATTTGTAAGACTGAAAGCTATTCCTTTTAATACATGTGTACCCATGTTCTTATCTATTTTTTCACTGTTAGTATTATGAATAGTGTTGTAAAGGACATGTGAGTGAGTTCAAATATTTCTTCTAGATATGAAGATTCAAGTTCCTTTAGCAGTGGGATTGTCAGGTGTTGCTAAAATTCTTTCCTAGGGGAATGTAAGCAATGTCTACCCCTTCTTCTAAAACTAAGGTCCCAATGACAATCAGGGATAATCCCATCAAAGTTCACTCTGGAGAACCAGTGTGTTTATTAGGCTTCCTTACAGGGCACAGGTAAAGGGTTATTTACAGGTTGTAGGTGCTTCTCCTCCAAGCTGGCTGCACCCAGAAAGCCTTCATCCAGAACGGGAGAGTTTCCCCATAGTCACATAGATCTAGTCTCCTTTCCCTCATCTCCCCTGGCTTATATACTCTAGCCCCTCCCATGTGCAAGTAAGGTAGAGTTGCACACAACAGGTGGTAGGGAGCAGCTCAATGCTGAGGTGAGAGTCTCACAACCCTCCTCACATGAGAGGGCGTAGTCAACTGTCCAGTTGGGATAATTCTTTTGCAAGGGGGCTTAGCTGAACTTACCAAGATGGTGGTTTCTTGGATCAGAGAATAGTTACTGTCAACCCTGAATCACATTTAGTTTCTATTTTGATTTTTATAATGGTTGCACCAACATACTTACTCTCACCCAGTGTATAAGGCTTCTAACTACTTGTTAACTATTTCAGTCAGAGTTCTCTAAAGTAACAGAACATAAAAATGAATATATATATTATATTTTCATATATATAATTATATATAGTATACTTCATATAATTATATAATATACTAATTATAAATAATTATTAGTAAAAATTAATAATATAACTATCTAATAATAATAAATCTAATTATATAATATGTATATATTATATATATGGGATTTACTATACTGACTTACAGGCAGTGGTCAAGCTAATCCAACAATGGCTGATGATGAATGGAAAAGCTCAAGAATCCAGTAGTTGCTCAGTCCACAAGGCTGGATGGATATCTCAGCTTGTCTTCAGTATATGCTGGAATCTCGAAGAAGCAGACTCTAATGCCAGTGAAGGAATGAACTTGCTAGCAAGCCAGAACATGCAGGCAAAGAGCAAAAGCTTCTTTCTTCCATGTCCTTATATAGGCTTCCAGCAGAAGGAGTGGCCCAGATCAGAGATGTGTTTCTCCAGATCAAAAGATCTGGATTAAAGGTGTGTCTTCCTACCTCAAAGACCTGGTTCAGAAGTTGATCTTCCCATTTCAGATTAAGCAAAAATCCTCACAGGTGTGCCCTCCATTTTTGTATTTTAGTTAATTACAGATGTAGTTAAGTTGACAACCAAGAACAGCCACCATACTACCTAATCTTTGAAAAAAATAGCTATCATATTTTTTTAACTTTTATTATTAAGAATTTTTTATCCATTTTACATACCAACCACAGATCCCCCTTTCTTCTATCCTTCTGCCTCCAGCCTTCCCCCTCAGCCAACTCCCCATTCTCTCCTCCCACAAGGTAAGGCCTCCCATGGGGAGTCAACAGAGCCTGGTACATTCATTAGCAGCAGGTCCAAGCCCCTCCTCTTGCATCAAGAATTTTCTGTTTAGCTCTGTAGCTCATTTTTTAATCGGAATGTTCAGTATTTTGATGTCTGGTTTTTTGAATTCTTTATATATTTTGGAGATCAGCCCTTTCTCAGAAGTGGGGTTGATGAAGGCCTTTTCCCATTCTCTAGGCTGTTGTTTTGTCTTGTTGACAGTGTCGTTTGCCTTACAGAAGAAGCTTCTCAGTTTCAGGAGGTCCCATTTATTAATTGTTGCCCTCAGTGTGTGTGCTACTGGTGTTATATTTAGGAAGTGGTCTCCTGTGCCAATGCGTTCAAGACTACTTCCTACTTTCTCTTCTATCAGGTTCAGAGTAACTGGATATATGTTGAGGTCCTTGATCCACTTGGACTTGAGTTTTGTGCATGGTGATAGATATGGATCTATTTGCAATCTTCTACATGTTGACATCCAGTTATGCCAGCATTATTTGTTGAAAATGCTTTCTTTTTTCCAGTGTAGAGTTTTGGCTTCTTTGTCAAAAATCAGGTGTTCATAGGTGTGTGGATTAATGTCAGGAGCTTCAATTCCATTGGTCCACATGTCATTTTCTATGCCAATGCCTAACTGTTTTTATTACTATAGCTCTATAGTAGAGTTTGAGATCAGGGATGGTGATGCCTCTAGAAGTTGCTTTATTGTACAGGATTGCTTAGTTCTTTTGGGTTTTTGGTTTGTTTGTTTTTCCATATAAAGTTGAGTATTGTTCTTTCCAGAACTGTGAAGAATTGTGTTGGGATTTTAATGAGGATTGCATTGAATCTGTAGATTGCTCTTGGTAAGATTGCCATTTTTACTATGTTAATACTACCTATCCATGAGCATGGGAGATCTTTCCATTTTCCGACATCTTCTTCAATTTCTTTCTTCAGAGACTTAAAGTTCTTGTCATACAGGTCTTTCACTTGCTTAGTTAGAGTTACCCTAAAATATTTTATATTATTTGTGGCTATTGTAAAGGGTGACATTTCTCTGATTTCTTTCTCAGCCTGTATATCATTTGTATATAGGAGGACTACTGATTTTTTTTTAGTTAATCTTGTATCCTGCCACATTACTGAAGGTGTTTATCAGCTGTAGGAGTTCCTTGGTAGAATTTTTGGGTTCAATTATGTATACTATCATACTGTCTGCCAATAACGAAAGTTTGACTTCTTCCTTTCCAATTTGTATCCCTTTGATCTCCTTTTGTTGTCTTATTGCTCTAGCTAGAACTTCGAATACTATATTGACTAGATGTGAGGAGAGTGGACAGCCATTAATAAAAAAAAATGGGGAAATGTCTTTCTGTATGCTGTGAATATGTGTTGCTCTGATTGGTTGATAAATAAAATGCTGATTTGCCAGTAGCAGGTAGGAAGTATAGGCAGGATAAGCAAACAAGGAGAATTCTGGGAAGAGGAAGGCTGAATGAGGAGATGCCAGCCCGCTGTCCAGGAGCAGCATGTAATGACACACAGGTAAAGCCACAGAAAATGTAGTGACATATAGAGTAACAGAAATGGGCTGAGTTTAAGTGTAAGAGCTAGTCAGCAGTAAGCCTGAGCTAATGGCTGAGTAGTTTTAATTAATATAAGCCTCTATGTGTCTACTTGGGTCTGAGTGGCTGCGAACCAGGTTGGACACAAGTAAACTTCCACCTACAAGTTTCTCTCCGTTTAACTTGACGTTGGCTATCGGTTTGCTGTGAATTGACTTTATTATGTTTAAGTATGTTCCTTGTATTCCTGATTTCTCCAAAAGCTTTATAATGAGAGGGTGTTGGATTTTGTCAAAGGCTTTTTCAGCATCTAATGAGATGATTATGTTTTTTTTCAGTTTGTTTATATAGTGTATTACATTGACCATCCTTGTTGAACCATTCTTGCATCTCTGGGATGAAGCCTACTTGGTCTTGGTGGATAATTTTTTTTTGATGTGTTCTTGGATGTGGTTTGCCAGTATTTTATTGAGTATTTTTGCATCAAAGTTCATGTTTAAATTGTTTATCTGGACTTGATTTAATTTTGGTAAGTGGTACCTATCCAGAAAATTGTCCATTTCTTTTAGATTTTCCAATTTTGTGGAGTACAGGTTTTGTAAGTATGACCTGATGATTCTCTAAATTTCCTCATTGTCTGCTGTTATGTCTCCCTTTTCATTTCTGATTTTGTTAATTTAGATATTCTCTCTCTGTGTGTCTTTTGGTTCGTTTGGATAAGAGCTTGTCTATCTTGTTGATTTTCTCAAAGGACCAACTCTTTGTTTCATTGATTCTCTATATTTATCTCTTTGTTTCTATTTTATTGATTTCAGCTCTCAATTTGATTATTTCCTGCTGTCTATTCCTCCTGGGTGAATTTGCTTTTTTTTT
>CABHPR010142270.1:0-12706 GCA_902168415.1 Peromyscus melanophrys
GTGTATAAGGTTCAGAGACATAAAAAGATAGTTTAGGGTTGGTAATACAAGTTAGGATAGAAAGTGAATTAGGTACAAAACTTTGGACTCACCAAGATAAGATAGATAATGCAGTATTTTCTCTAAATTTGCCAAATGCAAATGGACTGGACATTGTGGATGTAATTCTTACCTGATAATTGCTCTTATTGTATATAGTTTAACTATGTTAGAGTTAAAACCTTCCCTTTTAATTTAGACAAAAAGCAGGAAATGTGTGATATTTTGATCACATTCTGACAATAAATCTTGCTTTGAATCAGAGTGCAGAGCTAGCCACCAACTGACCAAAATTAACCACAGAGGTTTTGGAGGACTGAGGAGAGAAACAGGAAGTAGTAAAGCAGGGCTTAGAGAAGATCTCAGTCCTTTTGAATGGAGGAATGGAAGAGATAGGTCACTGGCAGCTTCTCTGTTGCTTCTCTGATCATTCAGGTTCTTACCCCAATATCTGACTCTCAGTTTCACTGATAAAGAATAATTAGATAAACGCATCATATGGGTTTGGAGGATACAAGTGTTCATGTACACAGGCATCAGTTCCCCTTAACTTGGATTTACAGGTGGTTGTAAACTGATAGTTTTGGGGGGATTGGACTTGGGTCCTCTACAAGAACAGTATATGCTTTTAACCACTGAGCCATCTCTCCAGCTCAACGTTCTAAATTCTAACATGATAGCATTTAATGTCTTGATCTAGATGTGTATGTCTGGATACCTTAGAAACTTCACAAATCTACAGATAAAACTATGTACACTTAATGTATCTTTAAATGAATTGTAAACCACTAAATAAATCTTTTATGTACTAACGTAAAAAGACAGCTACAGCCAGGCAGTGGTGGCCCACACCTTTAATCACAGCACTTGGGAGGCAGAGCCAGGTGGATCTCTGTGAGTTCAAGGCCAGCCTGGGCTACAGAGTAAGTTCCAGGAAAGGTGCAAAGCTACACAGAGAAACTCTGTCTCGAAAAAACCAAAGAAAAAAAAAAGACAGCCACAAGACTGATTTAAACCGAAAAACTTCCAGCAATGGGCAGAGTGCTGCAAACCTAAAATTCTAACAGTCAAAGGCTACTGCAGGGGTGTCAAAAAATTAATCCACCCTGGGTGCAAAGCTCAAGGGCAGCCTGAGCTACATAATTAGACTGCTTTAAACAAAAGAAGAACAGGAAACAGAGAAGGAAGAGGGAGAGGGGAAAAAAGAAAAGGAGGGAACTCTGTTTTATTAAAATATATATGTATGGGCCAATGAGATGGCTCAACAGGAAAACATGCTTGTGATACAAAGCTGAGGACCTGATTTATGTCCCAGAACACACATAAAAAGATGGATGGTGCAGCATGCATCTGTGATCTCAGCTTTCCTGAGGTGAGATGTGAGGAAGAAACAGGACAACTGGCCAGAGCTACTGTGACAGGTAGCCTCCAGTATGCAATGTAACAGAAACCACAAGAGACCCCTCCTAAGCCAAGTGGAAAGAAAAAACCAACACTTAAAAGTTGTCCTCTTGCGGGGGTGGGAGGAGGGAGGACAGGGGAATCCATGGCTGATATGTAAAATTAAATTAATCATAAAATAAAAATAAAATAAAAAATAAAAAAAAAAGTTGTCCTCTAACCTCCACATGCACACAGTGGCACGCAGTACATGTGCTCACATTCATATCATGCACACAGAATAACATTCATTTTTTAAAAACAACCATATTCACAGAATACATATCTACTATATAAATAACCCAGATTTTTTTTTCCTGGTTAATAACAAGGCGGAGAAGAGGGATAGAAAGGAGAGTTTTCTAGAACTGAAAGTAAATTTTATTTATATCTCCTAAATGTATTAATATTAATATAAATATATTTCAAATTGCAAAGTTAATAGAATATTCTGAATTAGTGTTAAATGTCCATAATCTCTTTTAGGTCTAGAGAAGAGGAGTGTACTTCTAACCAAACTTGGTCATAGACTGCTCTGTTTAATTTTGTTATGTTTGCTTTTTTGTTGTTGTTGTTTTTCAGTGTCGGAATTCAGAGTGAGGACCTTGTTCATGGTAGGAAAATAATCTACCAACTAAGCTACATTCCTAGTATTGGAGGCTTTCTTTAAAACTGTTTATACCTAAGATTTTATGCTCTTAATTTAGTAAAGGAGGAATAATAATTGTTTCAGCATCCTTCCAAACAAAAATGATTAAAAATATGGGAATAAGTCTTCAGAAGGTATGGAATGGTAACAGACTCAGTTTTTCAAATAAGAGGACTATATCATAATGCCCACATACCACTCAGTGCTCCAACTGCTCCAAAATTTAAGGATTTTCCATCCATTATGCTGGCGTCACACTCAATTTCTCCTAAGAGATTTAGATTAGATCCCATTCCTGCATTTGTAAAAGGAGAATCCTAAAAAACAAAAAATGAATTTAAATAATATTAGTTGTAAAAAAGAATTAATGTCAATCCTTCATAAACCCTCTAAAACCTAGAAGGTAAGAGAACACTTTCTAAGAATCATGCAATAACAGTACTTCTCTGATGACAAAGGACAAAAATATTATGAGAAAATTAGACGCCAATATACTTTATACTTTATAGATGCTAACATCAAAATCATCAAAGAAACAAAAGCAAACCAAATCCAGCAGAATATGAACAAGTGTTTATATCATGAACAAGAAGGATCGCAAGAAGGTAAGGCTGGTTTAATATCTGAAGAAAAAAAAAACAATCAAAATACCCCATGTTAATAAAATAATCATGTCAAGAGACATTAGGGAAAAAGTACTTAACAAACTACAACACCCTTTCATGAGAACAAAACAAAAAACAAACGAAAAAAAAAAAATACTAAGTAAGCTAGAAACAAAAAACAACATCCTTGCCGTGATAAAGGAAACCTACAAAAAGTCCAAAGCTAACATTGAAAAATGAGGAAAAGGGGAAAGACTGAATAATTTTCCCTCAAGTCAAAACACAACAGGAATACCCATTCTCGCTACTTCTTATTCAACAACATGAAGACAACTGTAGCAAGACACGTAGGCGAGGAAAAGAAATAAAGACCAGCTAAATGTTTAAGAAAGAATCACGTAACGTATCTTTTTTTTTTAAAAAGGGAAAGAAAACATGACCTTTTTAGCATGAGTTACCTGTACAAAATAATGGGTTGTTAGGGCAAGTAGCTGGAGCTAAATGAGACCGTGTCTCCAAAGGGTGAGAAAATGTTAAAATAGGGCCATAATGAAAATAAGTTTAGGGAATCTGGAGTGGTGACTCAGCAGTTAAGAACACTTGTTCCTCTTGCAGAATACTCAAGTTAGATGCCTAGCACTAACATGGTGGTTCACAACTTTTAACCCCAGTCATAGGAAAGGAGGGAGCCTCAGTTGAGAAAATGTCACCATAAGATAGGGCTGTAGACAAGCCTTTAAGCATTTTCTTAACTAGTAATTAATGGGGGAGAGCCCAGCCCGTTGTAGGTGGCGCCATTCAGGAGTAGCTGGTCCTGGGAGAAAGCAGGATGTGAGTAGCACCTTTCTGTGGTCTCTGCATCAGCTCCTGCCTCCAAGTACCTGTCATGTTTGAGTTCCTGTCCTGACTTCCTTCAGTGATGAACAGATAAGGAAGTACAAGCCAAATAACCCCTTTGCTCCCCAAGTTGCTTTGGTCGTGGTGTTTCATCACAGCAATAGTAACCCTATCTAAGACAAACTTAACTAAGACAGTATGCATCACCACACTCAGCTTACATCTTAATTTCTGTTATTAATTCGTCCCACAGAGCATAAGCCCCTTTGTCTTTTTAGGTGTTGTATCCCAGATTCTAAAGAAATGTTTCATTCACACATGGTAAATATTTATAGAATGACTAAATAGCAGTTGATCATAACCAGGTAAAGTAGAATAATGATTATTGTGAACTATCACCCTGTAAGCCAGCTAGACACTAATTCTTATGTGACATTCCTACAGAGAAATTCCAGGAAAAAAAAAAAAAGACTTCAACAAACTTTCAACTTTGAAGGAAAGGATGAAAGAAGTGGCAAGGCAGGCTCTACTCTACTACCATGACAGGGAAGCTTTTCCTACAGTAAAAGCAGGCAGCATCCAGCCAAGGCAAAAAGCTGCAACACTACTTTTTCACTCGAAACTAAAAGCTGCACTACCCACTACTTAGTGTCTTTTGATAAAAGCACAAAATAAGGTGTTTGCACAGCTACGGGGTTTACTGTACCTTGGGGGATATATTATGTAACCTCTATAAACAACTCTTACAGATACAAACAATTAAGTTTTCAAATATATGAAGACCAAACTAGTACAATATAAAATTATTTTATATAAAATGGTTCTATCTGTCCAATCACCAATATTCCTGTTAAAGTATGTCAAATGTCCATTGATAGATCACTAATACATTGGTGTTCACACTCTATCTCAAGTGCAAATTCAACAAGCACAGTTTAAAATTAATGAAAATGGAGGAATATATAATTTTTACCCATACATAATTAAGTATTCCATTGAAATTCTTTTAATTACTGCCTCCATTGACAGCCAAATAGCTTTATTCATCTTAAAGTAACAAGTGGGACACAGTCTTAAAACAAACATTCATGAATCTTTCTAAGTAAGAAAATTAGGGTATGTAAATATAGCTCAGTGGCATAGAATTTACCTAGTGTGTGCATGACCCTGAATTTGATCCCAGGATAGAAAAAAAAAGTAATAAAAATAGGGTGTATTTTCCATCGCAGCTTTTTTCAAATTAAAATGAGAAAAATGCAGCCTCAGACAAGCCTGTGCTACATAATCAGAACCCATCCCAAGAGAGGGGGCAGGGGGATGGACAAAAACTTTAAAAAAAAATATGCAGTATGCCTATCATAGCCAAGACTGTTCCAAGAATTATTAACTCTCTAGTATTTCCTTATTGGTTCATGGTTCATCCTACAGGATGAAGGGTGGCTAATGAAACTGAGTCACTGACAAAAAACAATCACACACACACACACACACACACACACACACACACACACACACACACTTGGGGACATATTTAACAACCACTTAAGCTCAAATTTCCAAGAACTAAATAATTGAAAGTTTCCCTATTTAAATTCCTTTGTAGTAGTATAGGTTAGGATTCATTCATTCAACAAATATTTATTGGATACCCACTGATAGGCAATTTTTTTCCTGTAAAGGGCCAGATATATTAAATGATTCAGACTTGTGGACCACACAATGCTTCAGCTACTCAACTCTGCCACTGAGGTACAAAAGCAGCCAAAAAAAAATACACAAATGAGTGAGCATGGCTGCATCCCAAAGAAGTTGCATTTTGTACCCTGAAATTTGAATCTCATATAATTTTCTAGTATCGTGAAATATCAGTTTCCTTTGATTTCGTTTCAATCATCTTAAAAACTAAAAACCATTACAAGTTTACAGACCATCAAAAATAGGGAGAAAGCTCATTTGGCTTTTTGACCCAAGTTTGCTAAATAGTGAGATAAATCATAGGGTTTATAGCAATACACAAAACAAAATATACTCTTCCCAACAAGTAGCCTCAATTCCAGCTGTAGGAGGCAGATGCCTTGAGTAGCAGAGCATATGCTTAACATGGTCAAGGCCCTGGGTTCCATAGCCAGTACCAAGAAAGGGAAGAAGCTGGCAGAGCAAGGAACGGAATGAAATACAGATGTCCTCTGGTATCTGAAGAGGATAAGTTTCAGAACACTAAACCCTTATGTAAAGTGGCATTGAGACTGAAGATGTAGTTCAGTGGTAAAATATTTGCCTAGCATGCATGAGGTCTTGGGTTCAATCCCCAGTATCACCTAGTATTATTAAGAAAAAGGAAAAGTTTATGAACCTTGAATAACACATATTTGTTAGACTTGTTGGCTCCTGCTTGCAATACTCAGAAGGCTGATATAGGAGGACACACATATCCAAAGCCAGACTGGAGGGCTGGAGAAAAAGCTCAGCAATTAAGAGAAATTGATGCTCTTGCACAGGACCTGGGTTGAGTTCCTAGCACCCTCACGGCAGTTCACAAACCATCTGTCACTCCAGTTCCAGGGAATCCCACGCTATCTTCTAGCCTCCGAGGGCACCAGTCGTGCACATATACACATGCAGGCAAATACTCAAACACTGTAAATATATATATATGGAAAAGAGGAAGAAAAAAGGCAAGACTGGGTTACACAGTGAACTGTCTCAAAAATAATGTCAAGCATAATGGCCCAGGCCTACAATCTTAGCACTTAGGAAGGTGAGGCAGAAAAATCTCCATGAGTTCAAAGCCAATTTGGCTACATAACTAATATAATATAGTTGTTACACTGTTCCATTTAAGGAACAAGAAAAGCTGTACATATCTAGTACAGATGCAAATTTTAGTTGGAATGTTTTTGATCTGCAACTACAAAGACTCAGAAATCACGGCTATGTAGACTAACAATAAAGTGGATGGCATATTAGACAATAGTAAATATAAAACTACAAATCTAAATAGAAGATAGGTCATGGTCAGAAAGGTAAACAGGAGAGACAAGCAAACCACAAGGGTGTCCACAGCTTAGTTTTTATTTTGTTTCTTCTGACTTATTTCAGGCTTAAATTTACAATATAATCCAATATCCAAGAGCCGGCAAGATGGCTCAGTGGGTAAAGATGCCTGACATCATGTCTGCCAACCAGAGTTCAATGACTGGATCCACAGGGTGTAAGGAGAGAACTGTCTCCCACAAGCAGTCCTCTGACCAATAGATGCCATGGCACATGTGTCCCAACACACAAAATAAAGAAAAAGGTAATTTAAATTTTTAAGTAATCTAATAACCAGAAATATATACAGCTCTTCTACAACTGTGAATGATCAGAAAAGAAAAATTTTCAATGGGCAAAAGACATGAAGTGACATCAACAGGTATTTTTCCCCAAAGACATACAAATGCCTACAAACACATAAAAACAGGCTGAATATCATTTCTATAGGGAAATAAAGAAACAATGATAAGGTACTGTAGTAGTTTGAATATGATTGGTCCCCATAAGCTCATAGAAAGTGGAATTATTAGGAGGTGTGGCTTTGTTGGAGGAAGTGTGTCACTGTGGAGGTGGGCTTTGAGGTCTCATACATGCTCAAGCCACACCCAGTATCTCAGTTCACTTCCTGTTGCCTTTGGCTCAAGATGTAATAACTCTCAGATCCTTCTCCAGCACCATGTCTGTCTGCGTGCTGCCTTGCTTCCTGACGTGACAACAATGGACCAAACCGCTGAACTGCAAGCAAGCCACTCCAATTAAATGTTTTCCTTTATAAGATTTGCCGTGCTCAAGGTGTCTCTTTACAGCAATAGAAACCCTAACTAAGACACAATTCTCATCCACAAGAACAGCCTTAGTGACAAAGGGAAAAAAGAAAAAAACATAATAACATGGATGCAAAGCAATTCTCATACATTATTACTGCAGTGATAAATGGTTCATTCTGTAGTTATAGAAAAACAGCTTAACAGATCCACAAAAAGTTCAACATACAATTAACATGTGATCCAGAAAGTCTACCTATAGGTGAATATACAAAGAAACTAAAATCAAGTATTCAATATTTTTGCAGGGCTATTCACAGCAAGGGTGTCTACAATAGCCTACAGGTAGAAACAGCCCCGTAGTCATCAGTGGATGAATGGGTAAAAGTGCTGTAGTATGTACAAGAACAATGCTGACTAGGCCTCCAGAAAGAGGAATGGAGATGTATGACAGATGCTGCAATATGGAAGTGCCTCAAAGGCGTTGAAAGTGGGGAGGGGGAGAGGCACAAAAGGTATGATTTAAGTTATATGAATTATCCAGAACAGATACATCCACAGAGAGAAACAACAGACCATGAGTCGCCATCTGATAGAAGACAAGCAAATAAAGAGTAACTGCCTAAGGTGTATGAGGATTCTTTACAGAAATAAAAATATTTGGAACAAGATATAAAATAGTCTACAAAGCACTGTGAACATACTGATATTAGTTTTTCAAACTGTCATATGACTTCCACCTCGATTAAACATACAAAAGGAGATACAAAAGTACATATATTCAATGATTCTACATATGTCAAGTTTGGTTTTTTTTGTTTTTTTGGTTTTGTTTGTTTGTTTGTTTGTTTGTTTTGTTTTTTTGTTTTGTTTTGGTTTTTTTTGGTTTTTTTTTTTTTTTTTGCCTGCATGTATGTCTGTATGAGGGTGCCATATCCCCTGGAACTGTAGTTACAGACAGATATGAGCTGCCATGTGGGTGCTGGGAAGTGAACCTGGGTCCTCTGGAAGAGCAGCCAGTGCTCTTAACCTCTGAGGTTTTATAACTCACAAAATATTGTTACCCTAGTGTCACTGAGACCTTCTAGAGGGGCAGAAACATGTTTCCTGGTCCAGGTGCTATAGACACAGGGCTATGTTCACTATGAAAAATTACCAGTTATCCATAAACAATAAACGTGCTTACTTTCTAGCATATATACTATACTCAATAAACAGCTCTAAAACCACAATGCAAATTTCTTAGAATAAAACAACTAAAGTTTTTTAAGACTGTTACAACTATGGATCCATTCAGTCTGTCTGCTCAAAATAAAAGAATCACTAAGAGAAATTCTCAATTCTCCCACCTCCAAAGAGTCTCATTTGAAACATATGCGTTAAATCTAATGTTCGTTTTTTGTTTTTTCTTCTTAATAAGCCACTACACATGACCCTGTCATGGCTGGACCATGTCCTCACTTTGAGAAACTCATTTCAATGACTCCCTAAGCTGCTTCACGTCACTCTCTCTGTGAAGCCCATTTTAAGAAAGTTTGTAGTCTATCAACATTAGCACACAGGAAATAAGAAGTAAATAGCCACACAACAACTATGAAACACTGCAAAGGTGATCACTAAGGTAGCAAGATTCACCCTACAGTAGAGAAAGATGTGAATCATTCACAAAGACTGAAATGAGAATGACCGGTAGGTAACATAAAAGTTTTCTAGGCAATCATTAGTGACATAGTCACAAATATTGTATGAAGTACTAACATGTTTTCTATTGAATAATGGAATAAAGATAGGATAAATGGTGGGAAGCTAAATATTCTTTAGAGGTTAGCAAAACAAAGATGGAAATGAAGGCAACGTGTTTGGACTCATGGTACATTTTTCACCACAAACTGTCAACACAGTACTTTACTCGAGACTCCAAGTAAATCAAGAATTTAGTTCAAGCTTATCTGGAGCCCCAAGTACTTTGACCTGTTTTAGCTGCAGCTTCAAAACTCTATGGAGATACGTTTGGGTAATGGTTCAAGCTGCTGCAACTGGTGTTTTTGAAAAGTTATTAGTTTGATTTAGAATTCATTTCAAAAGTCATAAGCTACTTAAGTTTTGATAGAAATTCTTTTTATAACAATTTTCAGCCCCTAAGAGCACTGAACTACTGTCAAACTATCAATTCATTTTCTTAGCCCTTATAACAAGGTAAACTTGACATTTTAATCCAAGATTATTTTAATTATTTTCAGCTATACCCTAAAGTGAAATAGTGTTAGCCACACTCAAAAGCTCTAAACTCAAGAGCCAGCTGTCTTTCAGCTCTGGCAGACTGTAGCCCTGAAAAAGGCACACTCCATTTGGCAAGATTTCCATATTCTTTTTTTAAATAGAAGTTGTAAATCCATATTTTATATGATTCTCTTAATATTTAAATGTTGACAAGTTTCACATTTTTAAAGATTTATTTAACATGTATGATTGCTCTGCCTACGTGTATGTATGTGCATGTAATGCCCATGGAGGCCAGAAGGGTACATCAGATCCCCTTGACCTGCAGTTACAGGTATTATAAGCTGTCGTGATGGTGACAGGAACGCAATATGGGTCTTCTGCAAGAGCAGTAAGTACCATACTACTGAACTTCCAAATACTTGAGTTCACTACTTTCTCTAAGAAGTTCAGTTTCTGCTATTTCATTACAATGGGAAAAGGCTAATACAGCGACCAACTCGGATGTCTGCTTATACTCCTACACTGAACATCAGTTAGTGAACCTGGGACTTGCCCTCCATCTTCTCTTCAGCTTGCCAATTTACCATTTCTCGGCATATTATTTAGGATACAGGAGGTAGACTTTATGGGTATAAGTCTGCAAATTTTACTGTCCTTTGTTCAACTCTAAACAAACATTAAGTGAAAATATGACAAAACTTTTACTTTCAATAAATTTTATTTAACTGTGTTAACCTTCCTTTCCATGACAAATAATTGAGAAGGTAGGCAATGGCATAAATCTACACATGGAAGTCACAAGAAGAATATGAACTTCCCGTAAATGTTAATACAAACTGAACCCAAATGCAAGATTTTCAGAACTGAAACGAATTAAGGTTGGGATATAGTTCAGTGATAGAGTACTTGCCTACCATATACTAATACACCTTGGGTTTAGTCCCCAGCACCAAAGGGAGGAGGGAGGAAGAACAGAACAAAAAAAACTGAAGAACTGGAACTAATTAATGCCTATCTATTATTACAGGACTACAGAAAACAAGGTCAGAAGAGCAAAAAGCTTTATTGCATGTAAAAAAGACACCTGAGGAAGTCCTATGATGCCTGTTCTCAGTTATTCTGTTTTTTAAGATATTCATGAATATTCAGTTATATCAACAATCCTACAAAAAAAAACTTAGCCAATTAGAAATAATGAAGACACACTTTACTAAGGTACATACTAAGTGAGTTTGAAATGTTAGCAAACTATTACAGTTTTAAAGAGTACATAGCTCTTTAAAAAATTAATGGATTTTGATAAGTCACCAGAGTTAGCCAGAAAACATTTTTATTAGGCCCAACTGAAGTCTTTTTCATTCATTAATACTAATCGTGGCATACTTTGAAAGAAGAGATTCAATTGTTGAGAAGGGTTCCTAACAAAATAAGAAAACTTTCCATCTTGATTCCATAACTCCTAAAGACAGAGCAATCTTTCCTTTTGGCGTTCTCTCTTCCCTCTCTTTCTCAGGACATACTTGCAGATGCCCTGGCTGCTTTACAGACATGCTAAGAGTTCTTGCTGTGGTTGATCAAAGTTGGAATGCCTGAGGAAATTACTCAACTAGACAGCCCGGAATTGTATCCAGCCAAATAGTTAGAGTGCTTACTTAAACATGTGTTAAAGTAATATCTTAGAGGACCTGGATATAAGTTGAGAGAACATTTGTTTTCACCACACTCTGTGAATACTAAGGTTTAATATTAGTGACAGTTCATTTGTTAAAACGGTCCAACTGTACAAAAGACAACATACTTTGGCTGGAAACAACAGCATATGCACTAGGAAAACTCTTACGATCCTAAACTATGTAAGATCTTTTGAAAATGTCAGAAAAACTGGAATAAATGTTGACATTTGTTCATTAGAACATTTGTTAATCTGGCATAGTTTGTCAAAAATATAACCATATTTTCATTATTTAAAATATTTTAACAAAAATCATTATACTTACCTCTTCATTATTAATCTGCCTAATTTTCAAATAAACACAATATAATTATGCAGAAAAATGACATCATGGCAGTTTTTTCCAAATTTTTAACTAAAAGCCACAGAGCAACAGTACAAAGAGTTACTTGTCAAACACAACAGAAATCTTTAAACTAAAATACTGGCTTCCAGACTTGCACATCTGAAATAGTTTTAAAATGTTTTAGTTGGATTCATTATGATGTCCAGAAGGAAGTTAGCACACACAGTACCTGAAACTGTTCTTTCCACATGAGGTACAATTAAAAAGACAAATACAGCTATTTCCCCAACATTGCCAGATTTGGCAGCCACTTACACTTCCCTTCAACCTAAGTCATTATACCTTTGAACCATGTTGACAATAATATGGAAACATCACTCAAACAGAACTTACCAGATCATGGAATTATAGTATTTACACCATCGTTCTTTCATGACATAGTCATAATGAGGACGGGGGAGCTAACTTTTTAATCCTCTACTAACTATATTTGCTTTTATTAAAAAGATTTCTAGCCTACTACAAAATGTCGTTGACTTCTACATATATGCCAGAAGAAGGAAGTATAAATGTATTTCCCACTCTGAATTCTGTAAGAAGCTTAGTGAACTGTATAGTGTTGATGCCCTGTGCCAAGAAATAGGATGCTATGAACTGTCAGGAAATGTACAGATTATGCAAGAGCCTAGATATGAAGTGAAAATTATTGCCAATAAATACTCCTTAGCAGTAGAAATGACCAAAGAACTTTTGTCAAAAAGGAAGTTCACAATTTAAAGTTGTTTTCTATAGTGACATACGATCCTTCATTGAAGTTCTCATAAAAACTAGACAGAAGACAGACAGGGAAATAACAGGAAATTTAAGACTGAATTTAAGAGACATAGAAAAACTTTTTTTTAAAAGATAGGGTCTCACTATGCAGTTCTGGCTGTCCTAGAACTCACTATGCAGACCAGGCTGGCCTCGAACTCACAGAGATCTGCTTGTCTCTGCCTCCCAAGTGTAGGAGTTAAAGGAATGCACCACTACCTGTTTTGGTTGTGTGTGTGTGTGTGTGTGTGTGTGTGTGTGTGTGTGTGTGTGTGTGTGTGT
>CABHPR010142270.1:12716-26706 GCA_902168415.1 Peromyscus melanophrys
TGTGTGTGTGTGTGTGTGTGTGTGTGTGTGTGTGTGTGTGTGTGTGTTGTTTGTTTTAGACACACAAAAACTTAAAATCAAAGGGCAGTATTCTGGGATTGGGGAGATGGTTCAAGGGATAAAGTGCTCACTGTCCAAGCATTAAGACAGAAGTTCAGATCTTCAGTACTCGCATTAAAGAAAAGAAAAGAAAAGAAAAAAGACGTGGAGGCTGGAAAGATGGCACATGGCACACAGTACTCTTCCAGAGGACCTGAGTTCAACTACCAGAAATCATATTAGGTGGATCACAGCTATGGACACCTGCACTCACATGAACATATAGACACACATAATTAAAAGTAAATCTTTGATGCCACAAAATGAAGCCAAGTGTAGCATAACTTGCCATATTTGCCCTCTAACCCTAGCATGCAGAGACTAAGATCCTCTATCTCAGTGAGCCAAAGTGACAGACCCTGTCTCAAAACATAGAGTGGAGAGCATTAGAGGAAAATACCTGAGGTTGCATTCTGACCTCTACATGTATGTACAAGCACTCGGCATTCAGCACACACACACACACACACACACACAGAGTACACACGCACATTAAAAAACAAAGTAAGGCCATTTTTCTTGATTGATGATTGATGTGAGAGCCTAGCTCACTATGGGCAATACCTCATATGGGCTGGTGGTCCTATAAGAAAGCAAGCTACAACAGGCCGTGGGAAGCAAGCCAGTAAGCAGCAGTCCTGTCCTCCATAGTCTATGCCTCCAGGTTCCTGCTCTGTTTGAGTTCCTGCTGACTTCCTTTGATAATGGACTGTGATGTGGAACTGTGTGCTTTTGGTCACAGTGTTTTACCACAGAAATAGAAGGCCCAATTAAGACAAAAATTGGTACCAGAAGTGGGGTATTACTATGATAGACTTGGCCATGTTTAAGGATAGTAGTGGAAGGATTTTGGAACTTTGGACTGGGAAATCATTGAGTGTTCAGAGCTTAACGGGCTGCTGTGAGAACTTGGAAGATAAAAATGCTGAGAGCAGTGTGAGAATTGAAGCTCCGCTTATGAAGTTTCAAAGGGAAGTTTTGGGAGTCCCTTAAAGACTATGTTGGGGTTGTTTGATATTTTGAGTTTTAAGATTGGGTGGTTCTGGTCAGCTGGAGCTGAAATATCAGCTATCATTAAGAGACTTAAACCTCTAAAGTGAAACCTCTGCTTCACTGGGGCAACTGATACTGGTCGGCTCGGGCTGAAGAGTCAGCTGTACTTAACAAGAGACCAGCATCACTGAAATCTTTGGAAGTATTTCCACGGAGTCAGCACACAGAAGCTGTGGTCCATCAGGAGCCAAGGCTGTAGCTTCTGCTGGCAACTGAACTTAGTAATGTGAAGAGTTTCCAAAGTGGTCCTGGTTTTGAAGGCATAAAGAGCAGCTGAAGCTTGGCACTGTGCAGCAGGGCTGGAATCTTTGATGAGAGGCCATTGGTGAAGATACAAACTCAGATGAAGCAGAACGCCCAAGACTGAAGGCTAATGAAAGGCTTGGTACTATGTGGCAAGATCAGAGTCCCTGAAGAGAGCCCAGGAAAAGGTACTGGTAGAAGTTTACCCTAGTTGCAGACACCTCAGCATTTTGGAGATGCCAGTACTATGGGACCACCACCAGGGACAGCAGCAGCTGTGAAGTGGAACTGGCCTTACTCAGCCTAAGAGACAAGCTGTGTGTGCTGCAGATTGCAGAGCTGGAGAAATGAAGCCCTTTGGAGCCCAGAGGCTCATGAGGGAGTCCCAGAGCCTAACAGTGAGATTTCCACAGTAGAAGTTTGGTTTTAGTTTTATTTGATTGTTCATGTGCCTTGATTTTTCCCTTTTGGAGTAAGAAAGTATTTAACTTGGTTTTTGGGGTTTTTTTTGGGTTTTTTTTGGGTTTTTTTTTTTTTTTTGAGACAGGGTTTCTCTGTGTAGCTTTGCGCCTTTCCTGGAACTCGCTTTGGAGACCAGGCTGGCCTTGAACTCACAGAGATCCGCCTGCCTCTGCCTCCCGAGTGCTGGGATTAAAGGTGTGCGCCACCACCGCCCGGCATTTTTTTTTTTTTGCTTTGTTTTGTTTTGATTTGATTTTACCAATAGTTAAGAGACTTAGGAATTTTACAGATACTTTGGATATTTTAGAAAAACTTTGAAAAGAGGCTTTAAATATTTTAAAGACACTGAACTTTTAAAGTATTTCAATTTTAAAGACTGGGAGACTTTTAAAAGTTGGAATGTTTTATACTGTCACATTAATATTAACATGACATCTCAGGAACAAAAAAGAAAAAGTTATTGCTTGATAAGTGATGTGTTTGTGTCAAGTTGAAAAGAGATCAACTGTCCTAGTTAGTTTTTTAGCAACTTAACACAAGATAGAGTCATTTGGGAAGAAGTAACCTCAATTGAGAAAATGGCCTGACAGACTGGTCTGTGGGCACAGGGGCATTTCCTTGATTGATGATTGATTTGGGAGGCCCAGCTCACTGTGGACAATGCCACCCTTGGGCTGGTGGTCAGGATGTTATAAGAAAGCAGAGTGAGCAAACCATGGGGAGCCAGTCAGTAAACAGCATACCTCCATGGACTCTGGATCAGCCTCAGAATCAGCTCCTGCCTCCAGGTTCCTGCCTTGAGTTCCTGCCCTGACTTCCTTCAGTGATAGACTGTGCTATAAAACTGTAGGCCAAAATAAACTCCTTCTGCCACAAGTTGCTTTTGGTCACAGTGTTTTATCACAGCAAAAGAAATCCTAACTTAGGCCTAGTTTTAATACCCAACACATCCCCCTCTCCCTCGCCAAAAAGAGTAGAAAGGTAGTCTTTCAAATTACAGTCGATAGTTACACAGAAATGAAGCATACAGAAAAGTTTTAGCTTCAATTCTTCACTAACAAAAGGGGAAATAAGTGGTAAAACTATCAAATTCTATAAAAATTGATGTCTAAAATGATAAATCAAGTAACTACAAACAGATACAATGATTCAAAAATGATTAAACTGCAATTCTCAGAACCAATAAGTCTAATTATATCCATGAATACAAAACTACAGCATATTTTATGCTCAAAATTAAATAAATTACTTTCACATAGTCAAAAAACAGAAATACCACCAATTCTACTATCATACCACAGGTTGGTTTAAACAGCTCAAGACTGAGTATCAAATGAAATATATTGAGAGTAACAACACCCAGAGAAAAATGAAAACTCATACACAAAGCTACATGCTTCTCAGAAACTGCTAGGTCTAGTCTTAGAAGACATTCCCTAGACAGCTTCCGTCAAGAGGAAGCATCTGATGAGGTCTGCAGAGCTCATCAAGAATGGCTAGAGAAAGCTAAAGAAAGTCTTCATGTTCCCATCAGTACAAAGCAAATCATGACACAGTCTGCAGCTAAGTGTTTTCACTTGGATTTTGATGTAAAGTTAAAACTAAAATCTAATAACTGGCTTGATTTTCTTCTTATTCTTAAAAAAAAAAAAATTGCTTTTCCACTAAGCATGTACTTTGTGCTACAAAGCAGACATGATTCCTAGAATCTTGGGGAAAGAACAGCTGTACCTACCTAATGTGTAAACATAGTAAGTTACAAGTTGATCCACAGTACTAAAGGCAAGAATCAGCATTAGTACTCCAAAAAGTGTTTTAAAAGAACGTAACTTACTTTTACCGTCCCAGGCTAAGTGGGCTCTGTCTGGTGCTTCTTTGTCTGCACATGGCCACCCACAGCCTGTCTTCTAATTAAATCAATGCTCTAGCAGCAGAGCAAGCAAACAAGGTGCCTCCCGTCTGTGTACAGCTCTTCAGGACACAGTTCCCTTGGCCAGAAGATGGAAATTCTTGGGAGAGGTGATTTTTCTGCCTCTTCACAAGAAGAACATAGAGACTTGGCGGGATGCAACTCCATGAAGTGTAACTGTGTGTATACACCTCAAAAAATAAAACAAAAAGATGCAGAGAAACATAAAGACTCCATAAACAGCTGGAACACACAGAAATAATGAAGCACCACTGGAAATACTGCTAGCAAGACAGGCACAATCGGGGCTCTGTAATAACTGGAGATACCAACTATTTTAAAAGGAAAGAAAAGAATATCTCAAGTTAAAACTAAAATTCCATGCAATGAATATACTGCAAGCACTATAGTAAAAAAGCAATCATTTGTTAAAGGTGAATCTTTTATTCCACATAAATAAAAAGCATAATCTCCCCCTCCCAATTACAAAGAATAAAAGACATCATCAATGAAGGAGAAAACTTGGTCTTTGAAGGGCAGAATGCATTACCAGCCACAGTACAGTGAATGGGTGCTTACATATGTATGACCTAACTGCATCCAGCAGCCCTGGGGGGAGGGGGGGAAGGGAAGGGAAGGGACAGGGAACTGCTCCACCTGGAGAACAGGAGAACAGGAATACTCTGCCACCCTCTGCCTATGGAAACATTTTTATGCAGGAAAACAGAAGTGCTCATTTATTTAGACAATGGTTAACATCTCCAATTAATGGAAATGATCAGATACCATCTGTTTGTTTTGTTTTATTTTTTACTGAAAAAAAAAAAAAGAAGCAACTGAGGGCTAAAGAGATGGCTCAGAAGTTCAAAAAGCTAGCAGCAAGCTGGGCATGGTGACACACACACACCTTTAATCCCAGCATTCAGGAGGCAGAGCTCTGTGAGTTCAAGGCCAGCCTGGTCTACAATGTAAGTTCCAGGATAGCCAAGGCTACACAGAGAAACCCTGTATCGAAAGGAAAGAAAAGGAAAGAAAGCTAGCTTTTCTTCCAGAGGAGAGTTCAGTTCCCAGCACCAATGTCAGGTAGATCATAACTGCTACTATCTCCAGCTCAGGGAATCTGATGCTCCTGGCTTCCAGCCACCTGCCCTCACATGGACATACCCACACACAGAAACATACATACACATAATAAAAATAAATATTTTTAATTAAAAAATAAAAAACTGAAGTCATACATAGAATGGGTGACAATAACTATCCAACCCCAGAGGAGCCCTCAAGCAAACTTGCTATGATATATATCAGCCCTCCTTAATGTGCTCTTCCATCCAGGTATGCCATATGCTAACTGCAAGCCACATCGTCTTCATGACCACTACACATTTCAAGCACCAGTAAGCTTCAGGTATTTTATTTCTCCAACACCTGAGGCACACAAACAACTCCAGTCGAAAATGTACAATGCAGGCCGGGTGGTGGTGGTGCAGGCCTTTAATCCCAGCACTCGGGAGGCAGAGCCAGGTGGATCTCTGTGAGTTCAAGGCCAACCTGATCTCCAGAGCGAGATCCAGGACAGCCACAAAATGACACTGAGAAACCCTGTCTCGAAAAACCAAAAAATAAAAAATAAATAAGAAAATGTACAATGCCCAGGGAAAGGAATGTGGCCAACTCCTACAGGTGAACAGATGCCTGGAGTGGGACCTCTCAACAACAGACTACTCAAAGGTGACTGGCATTCCCAAGTTCCTAAAGATGCATGCAGTGGGTTCCTGGCACAAGAGGATATAAAGAGACACAGATGTAAAAGAGTATTAAATGCAGTAACACAATATGTAGTGATGTAAATAAAAGAGTATTAAATATAGTAACACAATATATAGTGATGCAAATATCAACTTTCTTCTTTACCTCAAAATACCAGCTATCTGGATAAGAAATCATGTCATAAAGGAATTCAAGTTTATAAGCAAGCAATCCACTGGACTGTACAAAGATTCAAAGGCAAGAAACTATACCCAATGTAATCTTCTCCATAAAGGACTTAGCTCAGTGATTCTCAACCTTCCTAATGCTGTGACCTTTTAATACAGTTCAACCACATAATTATTTTCTTTTTTCTTTTTTTTTTTAAAGTTTTTTTTGTTTTGTTTTGGTTTGGTTTTTTTTGTTTTGTTTTTCGAGACAGGGTTTCTCTGTGTAGCTTTGCGCCTTTCCTGGAACTCACTCTGTAGCCCAGGCTGGCCTCGAACTCACAGAGATCCGCCTGCCTCTGCCTCCCAAGTGCTGGGATTAAAGGTGTGCACCACCACCACCGCCCAGCTAAAACTTTTTTTTTCCCCCGATGCATGATGACGTCATCACTCATCGGGCACTCGCGGGAGCCGAACTCGCCACCTCTGCCACCGCAGGCCGGACGCCTAACCTCAGAGCCACCTCTCCGGGTCGCTCACATAATTATTTTCATTGCCACTTCATAACAGTAATTTTGCTATCGTGATGAATTGTAATATAAACATCTGTGTTTTCCGATGGTCTTCTATGACTCCTGTGAAAGAATCATTTGATACCCCCAAGGAGTCATGACCCACAGGTTGAGAAGCCCTGATTTAGACAATAAATCCATTTAAAATATGAATTAAGATCTTTCCTTCCTATAGGAAACTTTTAAGGATAAATTATGTCAGCCAGAAAACCGGAGGGTCACATAATTGAAACAAAATATTTTGGAAATTTTCTTATACTGTTTGGCTTTCTTGGTTGATTGGTCGGTATAGTTTCTGGTTTTCTGCACTGAGGATCAAACTCAGGACCCCTTGCATATTAAATATGTGCTCCAGCACTGAACAACATTCCCAGCAAAACAGAATTCTTTAAACAGAAGAACCTATGTAATTTATCTTTTGTTATATGAAATTTAAGTTAGTCTTAGCACTATTCTTTTTTAATTTAATTTTTATTTTTATTAAAATATAATTACATCATTTTCTCCTTCCCTTTCCTCCAATTCCTGAGTCCATCCCCCTTTTCAAATTCAAGTCTCTTTTTCTTTAATTGTTATTGTTTTACATATATAAGCAAATAAATACATAAATTTGTAGATTTACTGTTCAGTCCTAACCAATTAGGGGGCTCATCCCTGGTGAAGACTAGTTCTCCCACTCAGCATTCCTTAGTTGTCTATAGTTCTTGGTCTGCAGATGGAGGCCCTGAATGCACTGTTCTTAACGTACAGAATTCTACCCACCATAGTCAAAATGAACTGACTAAAATACCCCATGGGTTCTCACCAGATGAAAATCTCTTGTCAGAGTCATGAGTTTTTTCACACAGGAATGAAAATAGCTGACCAAAAGTTTGTCACTCATATCTCATCCATTAGTCCTCATTAGTCCTTTTAAACCAGGTCTTAGTACTTTTTCAAAATAATGTCTCCATGAAAAGAGAATGACGAAGATTCAAGAGTAGTTCTCATTTTCACTCAGAAATGTAAGAAACATGCCTTTTTACTTTGGAGAACAAGTCTAAGAAAGTGGTAGCCTACGAATCACTCAGAACTCTGTCCAATTTTCTCAAAAAGAAATATTATCAGAGGCTACTCCATGTAAAATGTACAAAGTAATGGTCTAGCATTTTTAACCTACTAAACCAAAACAAATTCAAAGCAGCCAAGAAAAACAGCTAACACCCAAATGTACAACCCCAGATACAAAGACCAAATTGCTTCCCAATATTATCGTCTCTGCTGAAGCAGAATCAGAGTTGTAATAGCCAATAAACAGAATTCATTTCTCATTTGGTCTACAGATAATCTGTGAAAGTTGTAAAACAACAGGCCACGCAAATTCAACATCAATCTCTAAACTACAATGTCTAAACCAATTTGAAGACAAAATGCACTTGGCGGCACCTCTGCATTTTCACACCACAGAACACTTATCACACAGGAGTGCCACCTTCCCTCCCAAACCTGAAAGGGAGAAACTGGTCAGAATACGAGGTGAGGACTGCATGCCAGTGCCCGTACAGTATTTAAAGGAAGAAATACCGCCTGTGTGTGTGTCCAAAAGTGGTCATTTTAAGATGACAACACTTGTATTGTAGTGGACTAAATCATCCATTTCTAGGAAAAATTGGGAAATTATGAGTCTAGGTGGCTTGTGTGAGCTTTCGATGAGTAAGAACAAAGTACAGTATAACTTCTCACTCATGCTCGTGCAAACAACCACAGTCAAATTCACTGGGCTTCACAAACAAACGCATGTGTGCACGCGCGTGCATACACGCATCCCAAAACAGTGCACGCGCACACACACACACACACACACACACACACACACACACACACACACATCAAAATAGGAGGGTGGTTTGGGGAGAGGATTTTAGGGGGAGAGAAAGTGAAGGGGGGTGGAATAACCAAAATTCAGCATACACATGTATGAAACTGTCACACAATAGGTTTTTTTTTTTTTTAAAGGAAGAAATGAGGGGTGGTTATAATTGAGGCAAGCAAGCACAGCATAAAGTTTAGTATCCTGGGACCCTTATTTGATTTGGGGTTATGTAAACACACCTCCGTTCTTATAATAATGAATTGGGAAGCCTAGTTCGCTTACCTGACAATACTGTATACACACATCTCTTTCCAAACAATGCACCTAGCAACCTCTGGTAACCATCAAATTTAGACAATTTCTATTTAAATATACTCCCAACATATCCAGGTATATGAAGAACAGAAGGGACAATGCAGCCTAAATTGGTTTTGGGTACATGAGAAGTCAGGCAAAACTGCGTCCTTGTTAACCCTATTTTGCCATCTTTGTTTGTTTGTTTGATTGTTTTTGTTTTTTGAGACAGAGTTTCTCTGTGGTGTTTTGGAGCCTTTCCTGGAACTCACTCTGTAGTCCAGGCTGCCCTTGAACTCACAGAGATCCGCCTGCCTCTGCCTCTCGAGTGCTGGAATTAAAGACATGCACCACCACAACCCGGCCTGTTTTGCCATCTTATTCCTATGGGTAAGCACAGGACTAAAAACAAATGCATTATGCAGAGGAACATGCACAGTAGGAAAATGATTATATAACTGAAGCTATCAAGCAAAATAGAGAACCACCCAAACTATGCCCCTTAGTAACCTGCCGCTCCCCTTTGACCTCATAAAAAGGGACCCAAAGCTGAAGCCTAGAGTCCTTGAGTATCTTTATTCATGTAGCCCCCATCAATCTTGACCGTGTACCTCTCTTTAATCCAAATACAATTGTCTTGCTTCTTTTGCAAGTCTTTGTGAGCCCTTACTTTCAATTCTCAGTGTAACAAACAGTCCAAGAACCTAGAAACACCAGGTCCAGACTTGACAACTGCATAAATAATTACAGAAATGTCACAATAAAGCTTGCTTCTTTGTGTGCTAACCAAAACAATCAATTTCAAGGGGGCTTAAAAGAAGAATCAAGCACAATGGCACATGCCTGTAATCCTACTACCGGGGAAGTAGAATCAAGAGGATCAAGAGTTCAAAACCAGCTGTGCCTACATAGCAAGTCTGAACCTAGCCCGTGTTACATTAGGACCCTATCTAAAAAAGAAAGAAAGAAAGAAAAGAAAAGGTTTTTAAGAAAAGAAAAAACAGAGTATAAGAGTGTATGCCAAGGTGGGGAAGGTGTGTGTGAAAAGTTCCTTTTGTGGCACCTTGTCTCTTCCTCCTCTACTGTATAAAGTTGATACTAGTATTAAAATATTCACTATTTGGGAAAACACAAATGATCAAACTTTCATAAACACAAGGCTAGATACCCTTTCTACAAAATAAGAACCATTAAACCATTTCCTATCAGTTACTTTACTCTGTGTTTAGGAGCGAGCTCAAGGAATTCATACCAATTCTAGTATCTGGCAAAGAAAAAACAACAGGCAAGTTTACTTAATCAAAAAGTATATCCCTACCCAGGTGTGGTAACACAAACCTTTAATCCCATCATTGAGAAAGGAGAGATAGGCCCAGAGAGAAGCAGATTTCTGTGAGTTTGGGGCTAGCCTGATCTATAAAGCAAGTTCCAGGCCAGCCAGAGCTAGATAATGAGACCCTGTCTCAAAAAACCATAAAAGTAAATTTTAAAAAAGAAAATATAATACCACCTGTGGAAGCAGAAGAATTATAAATTCAAGCCAGCCTAGACTACAATAACAAGAATCTATCTAAAAAAGAAAAAGAAATACTTTTTTAAAAACTTAATTTTAGGCTGACATGGAAGGATCTCTGTGTTTGAGGCCAACCTGGTCTACACAGTGAGTTCAGGACAGCCAGAATGAGATAGAGAGACCCTGGGGGGGGGGGGGGAGAGACACGGGACTTAATTTTTTTTCTTTATTAAGAAATTTTCTACTCACTCCACATACTATCCACAGATCCCCCCTTCTCCCTCCCCCACCCCCTAGCCCTCTTTCCCAAGCCACCTCGCATCCCCAAATCCCCCAAATCGAGGTCTCCCATGGGGAGTCAGCAGAACCCAGCACACTGAGCCTAGGCAGGTCCAAGCCAATTCCCACTGCACCAAGGCTGTGCAAGGTGTCACACCACAGGCACCGGGTTCCAGAAGCCTGCCCATAGACCAGGGACAGATCCTGATCCCCCTGCCTGGGTGCCCCCCAAACAGTTCGAGCCAAACAACCATCTTCCGTGTCCAGAGGGCCTAGTCCAGTCCCATGGGGGCTCCACAGCCACTAGTCCACAGTTCATGGGCTTCCACTAGTGTGGCTGGTCATCTCTGCATGTCCTCCCATCATGATCTCGACGTCCCTCTCCTGCAGTATCTCTCCTCTCTCTCATCAATTGGATTCCTGGAGCTCAACCTGGTGCCTGGCCATGGATCTCTATCTGCCTCCATCAGTCACTGGACAAAGGCTCTATGATGACAGCTAGGTTATTTGCTAGGCTGGTCACCAGAGTAGGCCAGTCCAGACACCCTCTGACCAGTCTTAGTCCAGTCAAGTGTCGGGACTTAATTTTTAAAAGGATAAACACAGCCAGGTGTGATGGCGCACACCTTTAATCACAGCACTCCAGAGGCAGAGGCAGGCAGATCTCTGTGAGGCCAGCCTGGTCTACAAATCAAATTCCACAACAGCCAGGGCTACACAGAGAAACCCTGTCTTCAAAAACCAACACACACACACACACACACACACACACACACACACACACACACGAACATACAGGCGCACAACCCCTCCCACCTTGCCTGGACTGAGTCAGGCTTGATGCTACATTATCTGTAATTCCAGTTCTTGGGTATCTGAAGCAGGAGGATCACAAGTTCAAGGACAGCCTGAACTACTATAAAGGTCTTATCTCCTCTCATCACACCAAAAAAGCATCTCCAAATCCGAAGGACAAGGCACATGTAGGATGAGACGTCAGTGAAGAGGATGACTAAACTTAAAGACGGATGTTACCCTCGAATGTAAACCAATAGAAATCAGACTTTCGGCCAGGCGGTGGTGACGCACGCCTTTAATCCCAGCACTCGGGAGGCAGAGCCAGGCGGATCTTTGTGAGTTCGAGGCCAGCCTGGGCTACCAAGTGAGTTCCAGGAAAGGCACAAAGCTACACAGAGAAACCCTGTCTCGAAAAAACCAAAAAAAAAAAAAAAAAGAAAAGAAAAGAAAAGAAAAGAAAGAAATCAGACTTTCTGTGATTTTTCTCATTTCAATGTGCTCAAACGACTCAGAATGAGTTATATTCATCTAAGCAGAGAAAACATAATCCAATTTTCTTATTCTTTCCATTGACCCAAACTATTACAATACTTCTTCAACTGAACTCTTCACAGGAAAACCTATCCTGGGTTTAATGGAATGCATTTCAAACACTTAAGGTGAGAGAGACTGTAGGGGACAGTAGAAGAAATGGCCATATAATTTTTAAGATACAGGAAAACCCTTCCAGTTGGCATTTAAACTATGAACACACATTTCAAAAGAAGATATAAGACACCTAGTCCAAGTCTGCTTCCCTGTGTGGATGAGATAAACACCATGGACAAAATGTGAAAGCCAAAGTTACATTTTAAGTTCTAATTACTATTTAGAGATCCATGAAATAAAAATACCTCTGATCTACAAGCCCCTTCCCCAAGGACAGATAGTTCCTGAAATGCTGGAGGCTGTTGTTTATGAGAGATAACAAGCTACATGTTTTCACTCCCCTAACAAGCATGTCTGATCCATCTGCACTGGATATGCTTGATCACATGTGGGCAAGAGGTTCACAGGCAGAAAATACATCAGGATGAACAGTTGCCCCTGATTGGATGTAGCGGAGGTATGTCTAGATGTATGCATGCCCATGATTGGACCTGATGGGAAATACTTAAGATGCTGCAAAACTTGATTTAGGACCATCTTCTAAAGATGGACCTGGAGATGGACCGGCCAGAGCTGTAGTTGGAAGTTTTTCTGTGTCCCGCCCAGTCCGCAGCCGCTCAGACACAAATAAACACACAGAAGCTTATATTAATTACGAACTGCACTGGTCATTAGCTCAGGCTTATTACTGAGTAGCTCTTACACTTAAATTAACCCATAATTCTTACCTATGTTTAGCCACATGACTTGGTACCTTTTCTCAGTTCTGCCTTGTCATCTTGCTTCCTCTGTGTCTGGCTGGCGTCTCCTGACTCAGCCTTCCTCTTCCCAGAATTCTCCTTGTCTGCTTATTCTGCCTATACTTCCAGCCTGGCTACTGGCCAATCAGCATTTTATTAAACCAGTGTACAAAAGCATTATCTCACAGCACAGAGCCCATCCACCTGGCCAGTATTTAATTAAAGCTTTCTATAAATTTGGCTTTAAATTTTGGTAGTGGTCTTATTCTTACCTGGTGGGATTAATAAAAAGAAACTTGGGAATGAAAGAGTTTATTTTCTCTTACAACTTTCAGGTCACAGTTCATCACTGGGGGAAGTCAGGGCAGGAATTTCAGGTGGGAACTGAAGCAGAGACCATACAAGACACTGGCTTGCTCCCTCTGAAAGCAGAGGCCATAGAGGACACTGGCTTGCTCCCTCTGGCTGACTCAGCCTGCTTTCTCCAACAGCCCAGGCCACCTGCTCAGAGATGGCACCACACATAATGGGCTGGGTCTGCTACATCAATTAACAATAAAAATGCCTTAAAGGCACACCTGCAGCCCTTTCTAGTGGAAGCAATTCCTCAACTGAGGTTCTCTCTTGCCAGGGGTGTCAGGTTGACAACCAGCATTAGCCATCACATATCTATAATCCCAGTACTCAGGATCTGAGAAAGGAAGAATACATGTAGGCAAAACACTCATACACATAAAATAAAATTAATGTATCTTAAAAGAAAATTTTTAAAAACCATAAATTCCACTCATTAATACAGAATGGTTTTTGTTCTTTGGGGGTTTATGGCTGTTAAGGCATGGTCTCATTAAGTAGGCCAGGCTGGCCTCAAATGTGTTCAGCCCCTTGAATACTTAGATTACAGGCATATACCAGCATAATGAGGTATAAAAAAAGGTATTTTTTTAAGTATAAATAAGTAATCATTTATGAAAGCAGGGAGAAAACAGAATCAAATATTCAACATGATGTAGCTTTAACTTATAAATACTAAAGTTACTCTAAAGTTTTTTAACTTAATTTTACATAATTTTCTGTTCATGACTGTCATTCTGCATTACTCATTAAGCTTTTTCCCCCAGACCTATACTGACTCCATAAAATGATAACTCTGACATCACCTTTGACAAAAAAGATCATACTATGTCTTTTGAATAAAGGAAAATTTAGCAGTAAATACAACAACCTTCCTTCTCATGTCACTTACCTTCTTTTATCCACAACATCTAAAAACCTTTACATTGTAAACTGGTCATTGATAGTTGCAGAACACATCATAAGTAAAAACTGTTACAGTTATGGGATGCTTTTACTATGGTCTATACATACTCTAAGTGGTTGGCATATAGTAATCTTCATAACTCTGTAAGCAGGAATTATTTTTATCCTTTCAGATAGAACTGAGTTATAGGAAGGCTCTGATACACCCATTGGCATTCAGCTATGACTGACACCCTGGGTCACAATAGGCAAGCACCAACAAATCCCAACATCAGATGTTTCAGGGGCCAAACTTCAAGAGAACTAATACCCATCACACACACACACACACACACACACACACACACACACA
>CABHPR010142270.1:26716-37029 GCA_902168415.1 Peromyscus melanophrys
CACACACACACACACACACACACACACACACACACACAAACTTCCAACCTGCCTTGATTGTGTTAGCATCAAGTTAGATATGTTATAAAGATTGGTTAAAATCTACAAAGCAATAATTCAAAGTGCAGCTCTATAGTTAAATGAGAGGGAATGTACAGAAAACATGGCTAGGGCTTTCAGTCAACACTCCAGAGCTACCTTTCCAGGAGAAGGAATCTGACTGATGCCCTTATATCAAAGACTGACCAAAAGCCCACAACCGTCAGCTTGGAATGTCTACTTTACCTCACACCTTCTCCTTCACACTCATCTCCATGTCTTAACTTTCCTCCCCAAGAAGTCTTCATATCCAGTAAAATAGTCATCTTTAATAATCTGGTCTACTCACTAAAATCTATCCTCCCCACATTTCAGTCTTCTCAAAGGCCTCAAACTCATCAATACTCCAGAGTCAGAGAAACTGGTAGTCCCTCACTATAGAATACCAAAAGCCTCCCCGACTCAACTCAATGCCCACCATAAACCTGGAACTGTTCTGAAAATCCTATTGGAAGAAGGGTGCTCTCACAAAATATACAACATATAGCTTTGGGACCTACATCTGTTACATTTGTGATAAAACTTATCTTTCTACTTTAAAACTTATCTTTCCACTTTAGACACTTTGTAGAGAGCTGAAATCATGTATTTGTTAAAGATACATCACATTTTGGGGATGTGAACTTCAAAAACTGTCCTACTGAAAATACCTATCACCAATAACTTATAACCATGAATCCTACAAAAATAAGAGGAAGAAGGAATTGACCAACTTTTTTATTACTCAGAAAAGTCACCAATGAAAATACTTCTAAAAAATTCTTTATCTCAAAATCTTTTATAAAGCTTTGGTAGTACTGGTGGGGAAACACTGGTTACATGATTTATAGTTGACTAATTCAGCATGTGTATGCCATTTAAAAATAAGGAATATAAATTCAAATATTTTAAATAAAACATAAAAAGAGAAAAGAAATACCTCAAGTTCCACCAGCGCAGCGGTCACTGCATCTGTCGCAAGAGCACCAGCCTGTAGCTTCTCAATTGCCTGAGAAACCAAGAGGAGAAATTATTCACTGTAAAACTAGCTTCTCAAACATCTCAGGAGCTTTGCAAAAGCTTAAAAAATATGAGACACTCAGAGTTGGTAAAAATTGGTCAGCATTTCCACTCCACACTTGAAGGCACGGGTGTCTGATCTGCTGACACTGTGACATGAAGTTGTGGTTATGCTGGGTTCCATTCCTGGATGCATGTGGCCTGTGGGCTGCAAGTTGGACAAGGCTGCTTTAAGGCATATGTTTCTCAGATTTAAGAAAAGTAGTGTTTATTACTTAGACTAATTATCATTCTTAATATTATCCAAATTAAAACAATGACTAAAAATTAGCCACTAAATGCAAGATGGAGGGAATTTAATAAGTGAAAGAGCTTCCTTGTTCATAGAACAATTCAAAACAGCCACAGAAATGATATGAGTGAGTTAAGATATCCTGACAATTTACATTTCATATAAAGAACTGCATCTCAGATCTAGCTACCTCTCCCACTATTTCTACTCTCCCCATCCATGCGTATCAAAAACAACTATTGTTTCTAAGTCACAAAATCTTCTGATAACCCAGCAATGGTGGCTCAAACCTTTAATCTCAGCTCTTAACAGGCTGAGGTGAGAGGATCCAGCAGATGCCATTAACAGGCTACTCAGTCTTCTCTCAGAGATCAGGCCTCAGTTTAGTTTCCTGAGACTAAACAAGCAGTTTCTAAGTGAGCCACAAACAAAGGACAATCAATCTCCAACACCCCTGATAGCAAGGACGAGGAGGCCGGGTACATGCAGTACTAGGTCAGCCATCCTCCACAGTCAGCAAGCTCATGGTATAACCAAATAAGGAAAAGGCCTAGGACTTGTCCAGGCATGCCCCAAAATGGGAAAACTGTAGCCTTAACCAGCCCCTGACTAGCCCTGACCAATTAGAACATACTAATATGATTGCCACTTGCTTAAGCCAATCATATCTAAAATGACCTAACTGCTCTAGGACCTCTCCTTAGCTGTGCTTAAAAGGAGCCTGCAAGGCCGGGCGTTGGTGGCGCATGCCTTTAATCCCAGCACTTGGGAGGCAGAGGCAGGTGGATCTTTGTGAGTTCGAGGCCAGCCTGGTCTACAGAGCAAGTTCCAGGACAACCAGGACTGTTAACACAGAGAAACTCTGTCTCGAAAAACCAAAAAAAAAAAAACAAAAACCAAAAAAAAAAAAAAAAAAATTTTAAAAAATATAAAACAAAAAAAAAACGGGGGGGGGGGGGGGGGGGGGGGGATATAAACTGACTTTTACAATCTGAGTGTGGCCTATACTGCCTCCTGGGGCCATGATGACATCTGTGCCCAGGCTGCTACTGGGGACCATGTCTGGGTCCATGGTCCTACAACATCCAAAATCTGTGTTGAGGTCCATGGCCCATGGTAACACCACATGCCATACAGATACCAGGGTCTGGGCTGCAACCTATGGACATGTTAATATCTATGGGTAATGCCGCCACCAGGGCCATGCCAATCTGGGTGGCCTGTACCACCACACTAGGCCATGGTTTAATCCAGGCTCAGGCTGCTGCATAGGGCCCTATCTGGGTCTGTGGTCCAGCAGCAGCCAGGGTCTGAGTTGATGTCCATGGCTCCTATTACCACTGAGGGCTGTGCAATGCTGGGGGTATGGACAGCTACCTGCAACCATGTTGGTGTCCGAGGGCCTTGCTGGCACCAGGTTCATACTGGTCTGGGTGACCTGTGCTGCCACCAGGGCCATGGTAATGTCCAGGCCATGCCTGAGTCCATGGTCCTGCTGCAGAGGGAGTCTGTGATGATGTTCATGGCCTTTGTTGCCACAGGGGGTCAGTCATAGGAACCATGAACATTGGAATCTGAAGGCCATGGTGCTAAGCCAGTCCCCCTCACTGGTCCTGGGATAGCTGGCCCTGCTCCTCACTGGTCATTGCAGCAGGAGAGCTATACCCAACCCCCATGGGAAAGCTGGCTCCCTCCACTCAGGAGAGATGGCCCACCACCCTTCACCAGGCATGGAAGAGCTGGTCCTGAATGCATGGGCCTAAAAGAACTAGCTCTACCTCTCGTCTGAGGGGGATCGTCCCAGTGACCCAGAACGACCTGCTCAGCTACCACTCAGACCCACATCCTGAGAAGTTGGCCCACCCTAACATCTACTACATCTATGACCTGCTGTAGTTCAAGAAGAGACTGGTTCTGCAGAATGATAACCACAGGATCCCCAAGACTCAGGGCAACATTAGGATATCTGAGAGGAATTTTGGCGAAGGTCCAATGACGATGGTATGCCAGAGGCCTTGAACCAAACCAATGACTCACTGCAATGAACATTTTGTGGGTGGGGCTGATTGGACAAAGGGGTATACTTCGTGACACACTGCAGCACTCAATGCCACTAGGATTAATGAAGAGGTGGTGGAAAGAAGAAGGAGCAAGGTGAGGATTTTTTTTGCTTGTTTTGTTCTTAATTGATTTTTTTGGGGGGAGGGAGGGGATTATTTTGGGGGAGAGATGCTGCAGAGGTGAGGGGAGGGTATAAAGGGACTGGGAGGTGAGCGGGATTGGGGTGTATTATGTGAAATTCCCAAAAAAAAAATCAATAAAGAATTATGTTATAAGACAAAGCCCAAAAACTAACAATGTATTTCTAATTAAACGTTTTGTTTTATTTTATTGTATGAGTGTTTTGCTCTCATGTCTGGATGTGTACTACATATGTGCCTGGTGCCCTCAGAAGCCAGAAGAGGATGTCAGATTCCCCCAGTTACAGATAGCACTGCCATGTAGATGCTGGCAACTGAACCCAGGCTCGCTCCAAGAACAAGTACTCTTACCCACTGAACCACCACTCCAGCCCCATACTCATAATTAAACTTTTAAGAAGGTAATTCATGCCACCCATGGTGGCACATGCCTTTAATTCCAGCACATACAAGCAGAGGCAGGGAGATCTCTGTGAGTTTGAGGGCAGCCTAGTCTACATAGTAACACAGTGAGTTCCAGGACAGCCAGGGCTATAAAGAGGTAATTCATGGGGCTAGGGAGTCTTAATGCTTAGGAAGATCACTTGTTGCTCTTGCAGAGGATCCAAGAAGTTCAATTCCCAGACCCCACATGGCAGCTCACAAGTATCTGTAACTCCTGTCACCTTCTTCTGACCCAGGACACCAAATATGCAAACAGTATACACACATAAATGCAGGCAAAACACTCATACACATAAGGCAACAAACTTAATAAATATACAAAAAGAAGACAATTCATTACAAAAATTAAAGAGGATGATAGGTCAAAATAAATTCGATTTATAGGACTAAAGCTATAGAAAACTAAACATATCTTTTCAGATAATGAAAAGATTTCACAGTTGAAAAACATAAGAAAATATTTGGGGCCATATTATATATATACATATATATACACACATACATATATACAGTAAATACACACACACATATATATGAACATATATATATATATATATATATATATATATATATGCATGTGTGTTTGTATGTCCGTATGTATTTACTATATAAAATCCCTGTAACAAAATACTCTCAATTTATGGTAATCCATTAATAAGAAAAAGTTCATAATTCTGATACAGTATCTTTCTTATAAATGGTACTTAAAAATAAATAAAAGAAAAAGTACCATATTTACCTGATACACAATTTCTAACATTCTGTATGCATAAAAATAATGGAAAGTTTGCCTACAAGACTATATAGTCCAGATCAAAAAAAATAATAATAATATTTAATCTGACCTCATTCCTGCGCCCAAATTAAGTAGTCAACAATTTAGCAAACCTCAAAAGTCAAAGGTGCACAAAGCACAAGTGAAGAGAAGGGCAGAGCTCATTGCACTAGGAAGACAGGCATTTGCTCATCGAAGAAAAGCACTCATTTTCTCTCTCTCCTCTTCTTTCTTTTTTTCTTTCTTTCTTAATGACTTCCCATCAAGAAAAACATTAAGCATTATTCACAGGAGGGCAAAGGCAGGTGAGTTCTAGGCCAAGAACTCTACCACTGAGCTACATCCCCAACCCCAATAATATTTCTTTTAAAGAAAGGAAGAAAAAAAGACACTGAACTACGTAACAGGAACAGTTTTTCCCATCTGTGGGAATGTTTAAAAAGATATGGTTATATGTGCCCATAACTATAAAAGCATAGAGTTCAATCTGGGGGAGAAGAGGAGAAATCTAAACATCATTCAAAGAATTAAAAACACAGATCAAACTAAAAACTGAGGACTAAGATCCTACAAATGAGTATGAGTAAAATAACTTTGGAATCCAGCCAGACTTCACTGGAAATGAAATTTAAAACTTTGAATCTCAAGGTAAAGTTTCATGTGCAAAATCACAAGCATTACACACACTCTGCTCATACCTTCTGACAGGCTCGTTTGCATACATGTTTATATTCCTTGGCTTTGGATTCCGAATGATAACCTGCACCTACAGTTAAAAAAAGAAAAACCAAGTGTTAGTTTCCGCTAAACTACCAGTGACCCCTCCAACTAGAAAAGCAGTCCATACAGACACAGTCCCAGTGCCTTGGCTATATGAGATTCTAGACTCTAACAGCTGATATCATGCTTTTCCCTTTATTCAAAAAAGTTTCCTGTCAGAGCTCCTAAGAATAGTTCATGCCCTGAAAGAGCCTTCATATGGTCACCCCCTACCTCCTTCAAGAACTTCCACCAGGATCAGTGAGATACTTGCACCAAGCCAGACAACCTAAGTTCTATTCCAGAGACCTATCTGGTAAAAAGAGAGAGCCAACTCCCACAAGTTATTCTCTGATCTCCATAAGTGTAATGATCTCCATAAGTGTCCTGTGGCACAGGGCCTCCACTACCACCACACACATTAAATATACAAATAAACAGATAGATAGGTAGATAGATAAATAAATAAGTGAATGTGATTTTTAATTTAAAAAAAAAAATACTAAACTCAGGAGTTCCTTTGGAATGGAGTTGATAATACAGGTGGTACCAGGAACAAAGAACCTTGAAGTCCTTCTCTGTGATCTTTTAAAAGCCCAACTATTTAGGAAATTACTATTAAGAATCTAAAATTCTCAAGGATTCTCCAAAAATCCTCATGGTCTGTGTTTTAAACAAATATCCAGAAAGTTACTTAAAACTTTGGCTCCAAATAAACTAGTTTCCTTAAGGAAATTTATTCTTGGAACTAGGAGATGGGTCAGTGGTTAAGAGCACTTGCTGCTCTTCCAAAGAAACCCAGTTCAGTTCCCAGGACCCACATCAGGCAGCTCATAACCTACCCCCTAACTCCAGCTCCTGGGAATCCAAATTCCTCTTCTGGTCTCCACAGGTGCACCTATGTGTCACACACACAGACACAATATATGTAAGTAAATTTTAAACATTTATGTTTATTACTTTTGATAGCATATCTGTGTGTCTGTCTGTATGTACACATTCACACAAGTATCCAAGGACACCAGAAAAAAGTGTTCCATCCTTAGGAGCTAGAGTTACATGTGGTTGTGAGCAACCCAACATCAGTGCTGGGATGTGAACTTGAGTCCTCTTCAAGAGCAAGTGCTTTCTGGTGTTTTTTTAAGATTTATTTTCATTTTATGTGTATGGGTGTTTTGCCTCAAAGAATGTCTGTGCACCACTTGCATGCAGTGTCCCATAGAGGCCAGAAGAGGACACTGGATCCCCTTGAACTGGAGTTACAGGCAGTTCCTAACCACTATGTAGGTTCTGGGAATTGAACTCCAGTCCTCTTAAAGAGCAGCCAGTGCTCTTAAAAACTGGGCCATCTCTCCCGCCCCTTACTTTTAATTAAAGGGTCGAGCTAGGGATGAGAGTAGGAGAAAGGGGAACAAGAGGAGGGGGAGAGACAGGAACTTAAACTCTTGATGACTAGAGTTCTTATTAAAATTCTTTAGTATGACCTTCTTCCTCCACTAGATTCCATAGAGGTCAAAGCTAAGGAAGATTAAGGTTACATGTTTAAGCCTCCCAACTCTCCTGTGGGTCTAGTGGAAACCTAACACAACTTTTCTCAAGACTGAGAAAAAACTGACCCATAAACAGTGTTACAGGGACCTGGGACAAGAGAAACAATGCTAAACAACTAGAGTCCCTAAGGCTCAAAAGCAATTCTCTTTCATGAGAGAAAGCTAAAAGTTGACAGAGCCTCTATGAGTCTTTCTTTGTCAAACCTATCTTCACAGTTCTCTAAAACCATGATCTGCAGAGGAAAAGTAATCAAGTATTCAAACACAGAACCGTATGACCCAGTTACACCACTCTTGGGTATGCACACCCAAAGGACTATTATTTCTTACTACAGAGACACTTGCACACCCATATACACTGACACGCTATTCACAATAGCCAGGAGCTGCAGCTTAGCTCAGTAGTGTTGCACTTGGCCCTCATACACAGGCCTTAGGTCAATCCCCAGCACTGCAGAGTATTTAATAAAAGGGGGACCTGTAGGGCCCTGGCCCCTGTTTTGGATAACTGCTGCCTTGCTTGCGCACCTTGACATTGATATCCTCCCTATGCTAATTCCCTGTCAGGATTTTAGTTTATTGATACAAATTTAAAGTTAATTTTGTTATATTATATGTATATTTCTACTCTTCTTAAGTATTTTGTTTGTGCACTCATTTGAAATTATAATGTACAATTAAGAAATACAAATTAATAATTAGTCATCTATGATAATGAAACTTGTAGTCATATTAGTTAAGTTTTCTACGTATACATAGATATATTTCAATTAGGTAGGTAATCTTCAAATACTTCAAATACCTATAGAATATGGCATTTAAGCCAGGCAGTGGTGGCGCACACCTTTAATCCCAGCACTCGGGAGGCAGAGACAGGCAGATCTCTGTGAGTTCGAGGCCAGCCTGGGCTACCAAGTGAGTTCTAGGAAAGGCGCAAAGCTACACAGAGAAACCCTGTCTCGAAAAACCAAAAAAAAAAAAAGAATATGGCATTTAAAATGTTTTAAAAACTTAGACTTTCTGGACAGTGAGACACGTCTGCTCCTGGCAGCACCGATTTACTTCAAAGAGAAAGATGGGCATCAAAGACACTCCATACGGAGTTTATCTTCTTCTTGGCAAAAATAGCCATTTGGGCAAGAAACTTGTCTGGACTGCTTGACAAAATGTTGTATCGACTGGACATGCAGGACCCATAGGAAGGTGACCACTGAACTTTGCAAGGCGAAATGGTCCTTCAGGTTCCTGCTTCACAGAGGAGACTGCCAAACATTCTACAGGACACAGGAAAAAGTGACAAAAAAAAAAAAACTCTAGGCCTATAGGCTGAAGATGGATGCCCCAACATTACAGAGGAACTTTGGATGACTGTCCAGGCAGGCAGCTGTCTCTGTCATTTCCAGATTTTTGGAAGTTGCTTACAATGCACTTCCTGTTTACTTAGGTAATATTATACCCTTCTGGGGTCTTTGATGTAGTTGAAGACTCGATAGTTATAATTTTGCTTGGTAATGATAAATTAGATATGAAACTTTAAACTCACAAATATAGGATAGATAGAGTATTTTCTTTAATTTTGCCAAATACAAATATACTAGATTATTACTGTAATTCTTGCTTCATAACCATTCTATTATATATAATTTTACTATGTTAAAGTTAAAACCTTCCTTTTTGATTAAACAGAAAAAGGGAAGTGCTGTGGAATGTCGTTGTGTATGTTGTGAATGTGTGTTGCTCTGATTGGTTGATAAATAAAATGCTGATTGGCCAGTAGCCAAGCAGGAAGTATAGGCGGAATAAGCAGACAAAAAAGAATTCTGGGAAGAGGAAGGCAAAGTCAAGAGTCACCAGTCAAGACACAGAGGAAGCAAGATGACAAGGCAGAACTGAGAAAAGGTACCAAGCCACGTGGCTAAACATAAATAAGAATTATGAGTTAATTTTAGTGTAAGAGCTAGTCAGTAAAAAGTCTGAGCTAATGACCAAGCAATTATAATTAATATAAGTCTCTGTGTTTACTTGGGGGACACGAGTGGGAGAGATTTATCCCGACCACTGGCTGGCCGCCATACAGGAAAAATTCCACCTACAAGATACAAATGGGACATACATATCAACCACCACTCCTAACCCCCTGCAAGGCTTAGAGAACATCAAAGAAGGATCAGAAAAGAATGCAAGGACTTGAGGATGGAAGAAATGCTGTCCTCGTGTGGCTACTACACACACAAACTCATAGCAGCTATAGTTACACAAGATCAAACCAGCTAAAGGAATCCAGCATGGAAGTGGAGGGGCTCCTGATGGTTGCTGAGGAATTGAGAGTCGTTTTTCTTTAGAGTGGTAACCACTAGAAGGTTGCCCAAACCCCAGCAGATGACCCTACACCCTTGCACATGTGGGCAACATTAACTGGACTAAGTTATTTAAAAAGAAAACAGAAAGTTGGAAGGGAGATGTGTTGGGGAGGAGCTGAGGAGAGCTGGAGGGAAGGCCTCAGGAAATATGATCAAGATATATCATATACATATATGAAATTTTCAAAGAACACATGTTTAAAAGTTAACTTAAGAAAATCAAGTAGGTGTAACCATTAGACTATCAGAGATACTGCCTGTAAGTAGTTCACACCAACAGATGCAGCCCTATGGTGTGAAGCATGTGATCCTAGGTCTGCTGTGTCCCAACTCAGAGACCCCAAACTTTCACCAATATTTGCTAAGGTATGGGATATTACTGCCAAATAAGCTTAGCATGTAAATTTTTCTGAGTAGAATAAAAAAAAGAGCTCAATATGACCCCAAGTGATCTTTAGCATCTGGTTAATACTTGCCCATTTCCCTGTTTGACAAAGGAAACACAGGCTCAGCACTCACAGCACTCCCATGTAATAACACATAGCAAAAACTTTATTGCACTATTATGTTTGCACTGTGTGAGCTATGGTTTCTCTACTGCAAGTAACACTGACATTCACTATGTAGACAAGTCTCTGCTTTTCAATTTTAAGATTAAAGGTTGGGTCTGGAGAAATGGCTCAGTGGTTAAGAGCATGTACTGCTCTTGCAGAGAATCCCAGCTCAGTTCCTAGCTCCCACACTAGACAGATCACATCTGCCTGTACCTCCTGCTCCAGAGAATCTAAGACCCTCTTCTGGGCCTCTGTGGGCACTTATACTCACATGCATATA